>MU182555.1:304337-324267 GCA_016904865.1 Pissodes strobi | reverse complement strand
CCGTCTTTACTCGTTACGACCTATATAAGTTTTAATTGGATTTTGGAATATTAACTTCGCTTTGTGGAAAAAATTAACAAACCTTTACATGAAACATGAAACAAATTAAAGGGGGAAGGTTTTACCGTACAACTACTCCGTCTCCTTATACTGAAAGAGCCAAATTTACTCTTTGTGCTTTTATTGAGCTTCTCCTACGTAAAAGTGTTTAGGTATAAGTTTCGCTGTAGGGAGTTTCAATTTGACATTGACGTATTAAGCGTATAGTGAATAGTATAATTTTTACGGTAGATATTTAAAAATATGTATTTAATTTTATTCACTTGAAACCAATTTACAAATAAAGATTAGAAATATGAGATCACGGTGAATTCTTAAAGGCAGTTTAACGAATAAAATTGCCTCTGGGTTGAATTTAAGCATGGGTTACCTAGATTCAAGTCTACGGGTATCATAAAGAGGCCCGCACTATTGTACCACTGTCCAGGTGAGAAATCTGCGCAGGAGAATTGCAGTCTATTGAAGACAAATATTTTAAGCTGAAATCAATAAATACCTATTTGAAATCTCTTTTATTCGATAATTGAGGTAATAAAAATGAGTTAGCAAATAACTTCTGAAAAACTCGAAAATTTACAACCACATATTCGTAACAAAAGAGGATTAATAATGTCACGACTAACAACCATCCGAACGTTTTTGTGCTACGCTATAGAACTAGCCGCCCCGCCGTGCCCCTCGCTTCTCTGTCTGTATGAATCATCGACCGGCCCGCCGCGAAGTTTCGGGTAGCTGGAATTATCTCGATGGCCTCGTCGAGATCATATAGAGTGGCCTTGGAATACTTCCCGAATATTCGTGATAGATTTGAGATTATATATAAGCAGACCTAAGTCGGATAGTCAGTAGAGTTCAGTTAATCATTGAGTGTTGAATAGTTATTAGTGGTAAAGTTATAAGACTAGTTTAGTGAGTTAAATTGTATACAGTGGTAGTAAATAAAGAGAGTATTAGTTGAAAATAGCAAAGTTGTAATTCTGTTAAGAACCCACGGGAAAAACGTAACATTTGGTGTCAGAAGTCGGATTGTGAAGGGACCGGACTTGAGAAGTATTTTTCGAGGAAAGAAGAGGTACAAGTACGTCAACGAGACCGTTTGATTGGTGGATTCTGGTAAAATTTTATAACATTCTATGGTCAATACAAGGCAACAAACAGCAGAAATGAAGCAAATAAATAAAATGTTGGCCGATTTCATGAATAATTTAAATGATGAGTGGACCGGGAAGAGAAGGAACGTAAGAGACAAGCAGAACAGGACCGGCTTCAGAAAATTTTACAAGACCAGGAAGAGAAAAGGCAAGCAGAGCAGGACCAGCTACAGAAATGGATGCTGGATGTAATTGTAGGCGAGCAAGGAAAATTACAGAAAATATTGGACGGACAAAATGAGAAATTTGAAAAAGAAGTAAACAATATTCAAAAAGAAGTAGGAGACGTACAGAAAGAAATGAAGAATCTACAAGCAGAATTTACCAAATTAAAAAATCAAGGATCCACCGAGAGGGTATTCGCCACAGGACAACATATCAAACCTCCAACTTATGACGGTCAAACATCCTGGACAATGTACAAAAGACAATTTAAAGCCGCTGCTGTTGCCAACGGTTGGAATAATGAAGAAATGGCTACATCACTAGTGGTAGCGCTTCGTGGATCTGCCTTGGAACTACTGCAGACCATTCCCATCAGCCAACAAGGGAAATATGACATCCTTGTAGCTGTCCTGGAGAGACGATTTGGAGACCAACACCGAAGACAACTGTATCAGGCACAAGTAAAGTCTCGGCATCAGAAGCCTGGTGAAAACCTGCAAGAATTTGAGGCAGACATTAGACGTCTCATTCAATTGGCCTAGGCGACAGAGGAATTTCAAGAGGAACTTGCTGCCCAATATTTCGTGGATGGTATCAGAGATCCAGAAACTCAGAAAATGCTACTCCTAGCCAAATTTGATAACAGCAGTGAAGCTTTGGGTCGAGCCCTAGAAATCGAGGCGGCCTGTAACATTTCCAAGCCAAAAATCAGGGCCGTATCCATCCAGGAAGAAAAGGCGACAAACAGCTGTGAATTAAATGAGATGGGTGAAATTTTGAAAAAGTTAACGGAAGTTCTTCAGGCCACGGCGAGATTCCGGGAGCCAATGGAAGATAGGCCACGTAACCGAAATACATCAAATCAGTGCTGTAGATGTGGCAGAACTGGACATTTCAAAAGAGACTGCCGAGTACGACTACGGTCTAGATCTCCATCCAGAGACGCTAGGGCCCCCAAGTCAAATCAGGAAAACTTCAATTAGTCAATATTGCGGGGCGGGTATTGGCTAAAGAAGATAAAGCCCCCAGGATCGTCTCCATAAAAAGCCTAGGAAAAGCCGCCGACAGTCTAACAATTACAGGAAAGATCAACGGAAGAGCCATAACAATTACTGTTGACACTGGTGCGGCGGTATCTTTGATAAGGTCCAACAGAGTAAATAGAGTAGAAGTTCTACCCATATCAAATAATGTAGTTTTACGTACAGTTACCGGTGAGACAGCTGAAGTACTTGGGGAAATGGATATCGAACTTCAACTGGGACGAATTAAACTACACCACACAGTGTTAGTCGCCGACATCGAAGACGAATTTATTTTGGGGATGGATCTCATCGGTCAACATGGATTCTCTTTTGACAACAAGCTTAATCTTCTGAAGTTTGGCACCGAAGAGTTCATCCTTAACAAAACAGACGATGGCACACCGACTAAAGTAGTGGCGGCATGTACTGTCAGAATAAGCGGAAATACCGAGCAAATAATTTTTGGGAAATTGGAGAAGGATTTTGGAGGCTGAATCGGACTTATCCAACACCACGATTTGCCTTGCAAACACCTCGTAGGCAAAGCACTAGTCAAAACCGACGGCGAAATACCGATAAGGATAGCAAATATTTCATCCAATTCCATCAAAATCAATAAAGGAGATGTAATAGCCACTTGCGAGCCGGTGCAATGGGTAACCAGTTGCGAAACGCAGTCAGAAGTAACACCCTCAACATCACCTAAGGAAGTCCTAGAACATTTCCATAAGTCGTGGCAACATCTGTCTTCCGAAGAACTGAAGAGAGCTACACAATTTATCAAAGAGCAGAGCACAGCCTTTGAAAGGAAAAATGGCAATACTGGAAGAACGAACATCATAAAACATAAAATCGACACTGGAAGTGCTCACCCCATACGACAGCATCCTCGGAGGCTACCAGTGACGAAGCAGCAAGAGGTTACCACATTAGTCAACAAAATGCTTGACGATGGAATTATTGAGGAATCATCGAGCCCATGGTCGTCTCCTGTTGTCTTAGTCACCAAAAAAGATGGGACTACCAGATTCTGCGTGGACTATAGAAAGCTCAATGACGTCACCAAGAAAGACAGCTATCCACTTCCCAGGATTGATGACACGTTGACGACACTAGCAGGATCTCATTGGTTCTCAACACTCGATTTAAAGAGCGGCTACTGGCAAGTAGGCATCGACGAACAAGATAAGGAAAAGACTGCCTTTTCTACCGGAAGTGGTTTATATCAGTTTAAAGTTATGCCCTTCGGATTATGCAATGCCCCCGCTACTTTTGAGCGTCTTATGGAGGTTGTTCTACGAGGCCTCACTTGGAAGACATGCCTGGTCTATCTTGATGATATAATGGTAATGGAAAAAACTTTCGAAGAGCACCTACAAAACTTGCATGAAGTTTTTACTAGAATCAAGAATGCTCAGCTCTTACTGAATCCAAAGAAATGTTTTCTTTTTCAATAAAAAGTTGAATTTCTCGGGCATGTTGTGTCATCAGAAGGAATCCAAACCGACCAACGGAAGATTACAGCAATCAAGGACTGGCCTCGTCCTCGCGACAAACATGAACTGCGGAGCTTCCTTGGACTATGTACTTACTATAGAAGATTTGTTGAAGGATTTGCAAATATAGCGGCACCTCTACATAACCTCACTGAAGAACGAGCTAGTTATAACTGGGATCATAACTGCGATTCTGCGTTCAGGAAATTAAAAGCGGCTCTATGTTCTAGTCCGATATTGTGATATCCGGAACAAAAGGGTAAATTTGTATTGGACACAGATGCAAGTAACACCGGCATCGGAGCAGTTTTATCGCAAGTACAAGCAGGGAAAGAGCGAGTTATCGAATACTACAGTCGAACACTTTCGAAACCTGAACGTAACTACTGTGTAACCCGAAAAGAGCTTTTGGCAATAGTACGGTCTGTTGAGCATTTCCATCAATATCTATATGGGCAAGAATTTCTGATAAGGACTGATCATGCAGCACTTAAATGGCTTTTGGATATGAAACAACCTGAAGGACAGGTAGCCAGGTGGCTTGAAAAGTTACAACAATATAATTTTAAGGTTAAGCACAGAGCAGGGAGATTGCATAATAATGCAGATGCTTTATCCATAAGACCATGCTCGGATAATTGTAAGCATTGCCAAAGAGTAGATCAACGAGAAGGAATTACTCGGATTAGGCTGACGAAATTTGAGGTTGATCAGCAGTGGACCACAGAACAACTTAAAAAGGATCAGCTTGAAGATAGTGAAATAGCACTATTGCTAACAGCTAAAGAAGAACATCAACCAAGACCAAGCTGGAGCGAGATATCAACTAGAGGACTTGCTTTTAAAACTCTGTGGGCTCAGTGGGACTCCCTGGTGGTGGAAAATGGACTTCTTAAACGAGTCTGGGAAAGCGCCGATGGAAAAGTAGTGAAGACACAGTTAGTGGTACCAAGGAGGAAGATATCGGAAGTTCTGGAAGAAGTTCATAATGGAAAGTCTGGTGCTCATCTCGGAGTGAACAAAACGATTGACAAGATTCGCGACAGATTTTACTGGGTCAACTACTGCCAAGATGTGAAATCGTGGTGTCGGCAGTGCTCAACCTGTGCCGCAAGCCAAGGACCCAAAACAAGATCTAGGGGCAAAATGAAACAGTGTAATGTGGGCCTACCGTTTGAACGTATCGCCATTGACGTAGCTGGCCCTTTTCCAGAAACAAATAATGGGAACAAGTGCATTTTAGTGGCAATTGACTACTTCAGTAAATGGCCTGAAGTCTTTGCAATCCCCAATCAAGAAGCTGTTACCATAGCAGAGGTCCTTGTGAATAACCTATTCAGCAGATTTGGTGTTCCGTTAGAGCTGCACTCAGATCAAGGACGCAACTTCGAATCCAAGGTTTTCCAGAAAGTCTGTGATTTACTCAACATCCATAAAACACGGACTACCGCCTTACATCCACAATCAGACGGCATGGTTGAAAGGTTTAACAAGGCCATTGAAGAACATTTGTCAAAGGTCGTAGATGAACATCAGAAGGATTGGGACCAACACATACCACTATTTTTAATGGCCTATCGATCAGCAGTCCATGACACGACAGGACTAACACCAGCCATGGTTTTATTTGGAAGAGAACTCCGCTTACCCTGCGACCTATTATTCGGAACGCCAGACAACCAGGATATGGAAATTCAAGACTACGCGGACTCCCTTAAGGAAAAGTTATTATACGTCCATGAATTAGTCAGAGAAAACACGGAGAAAGCCAGCGACCGAATGAAGACACGATATGATCTCAAAGCTAATTCTATGGGATTTCAGATGAACGATAAAGTCTGGTTATATAATCCGCAAAGGAATAAAGGAAGATCTCCCAAGATAACGCCAGTATGGGAAGGACCCTATACAGTCATCAAAAGAATTAATGACGTTGTGTATAGAATTCAGCGTAGTCCCAGAAGCAAACTGAAAGTTGTTCATCTCGACAGACTGAAAGCATACCACGGACATGCAGTATCTGATCAGGACGATCAGGTTTAAGAGGGAGGCAATGTCACGACTAACAACCTTACCATATATTTTGCCAAATCCCCTAAATAAAAATAATTATAAATTAATCCCATGACAGCAATAATATTAGTGGACAAATAGACAGTTAAAAAGAAATATTAAATTAACGGTGGCATTTAACGGTGGTCTGGCAAAATATATGGTAAGGTATGGTTTTTGTGCTACCCTATAGAACTAGCCGCCCTGCCGTGCCCCTCGCTTCTCTGTCTGTATGAATCATCGCCCGGCCCGCCGCGAAGTTTCGGGATAGCTGGAATTATCTCGATGGCTTCGTCGAGATCATATAGAGTGGCCTCGGAATACTTCCCGAATATTCGTGATAGATTTGAGATTATATATAAGCAGACCTAAGTCGGATAGTCAGTTAGTTCAGTTAATCATTGAGTGTTGAATAGATATTAGTGGTAAAGTTATAAGACTAGTTTAGTGAGTTAAATTGTATACAGTGGTAGTAAATAAAGAGAGTATTAGTTGAAAATAGCAAAGTTGTAATTCTGTTAAGAACCCACGGGAAAAACGTAACAATAAATTTGGGGGTCAAAATAAATAAATGGTTATTTGGTACATTAGATGCTGACTAAGGCAAAATATATAATCAAGCAATCAATATCTTAGAAAAGAGCATTGCCAAAGCACTTAATTTGCAGATTTCACTTTCACAAGGCTTGATCAGTTATTGTTATAATAAAACGATAACTACACTTAACAAAAATCAGGAAAAACGTTCCAAATGTCAGTGCAACGCACAATAAGTAGCTTACAAAACTACCTTAGCTTTTAGGCAAGGCTTTGTATTGCAAGTTAATTTAGATTGCCAAAATTTAATAATGTTTTTAGATAACTTAGACTTAACTATGTTGGGGTTTCGCACCTTCGGCAACATGCACTAAGACTAAGCTCTATCCTCAATACCGAAACAAAATTTTGCACTCGACGCGCGTTTCCCTAACCATGTTAGCATCATCAGGAGATGATTAAGACTAGTCATCTCCTGATGATGCTAACATGGTTAGCGAAACGCGCGTCGAGTGCAAAATTTTGTTTCGGTATTGTGGATAAAGCTCAGTTTTAGAACTTTGACTTAGAAGATGCAATTATGTTCGCTAAAGTAAATACGTTACACAATAGCATACTTTCCAGCTGTGAATCAAAATCTACGTTAAACTATTTAGCAGAAATTTACAATCAAAACGAAATCCCAAAATTTATATCTTATTATTAATTTTTGGGAACTGAAGTTTTTTCAGACACAAAAGCAATTGTTGCTATTCATGTACCTATATTAAGACCCGAAACCTTAACCTTCTAGCATATATATCCAATCATTCCATATTCATCCCAAGATACCCTTATCTGGCACAAGAAGAATCAAGAGCAAGAAGACAATTTTCCACTGATACTTGCCCTGTAGTCGAGGACATGTACCTCTGCCTAGAAGAAATCGCAACCTCAAGATAAATGTGTCGAGAATCTGCTAGATGGTTCAGAAATGAAGAATTGCTAAAATTCAAAGGTCCAAGTCGAGGAACCAGTTGTTGAACAAATTTCTAGTATAAAGTATGTTACAGACGCTTAGTTTAATTTCGAAATTATGTTCAATAGTATTTGGTTCGCAGTATGACAAGATTATTATGTAGCAATATAAAATACATCCGCAAATGATAATCTTTGCGATGTTGTATTTCAAAAGTCTAATCGATACCAATATTTCCGCAAACACGTATTGAAAAATGTCGAACTAGTCGCATATGTTGGGTCCATCAGAAATATAAATAACCGCCCGAATCCTGTCACGTACCAGCTGAACATATATAAAGCATATTTTATCATATATGATAAGGGAAAATGATATATTACTTTTTCTTACGTTAGCGTTTCTCGCTTGTCCATCCGATTCAAGTAAATCCGATATGAGCTCCATTAATGCCATAATTCAGGCTAGTATGCTACAGTTTAGAACGCCTCATTGACATAATTTAATGTAAACAACACTTTTTACTAACATGTTTTATTTCGCCAATATTATTACAGCCACTCATATTTTCACTTTAAACATTTACCAGTACAGTCATCCTAATTACATAACATATGTTTATCTATGTTACATAACTTCATGACTTCCTCTGCCGCTGCGCACCACTCGCCTTGCAGAGTTGTCACGTTGTCGCCTATTTCAGAGTTACGTCGCCTATAAAATTTGCTGGTTACAATATTATAATAAGACAATTTTAGTATCTGAATTGTTTCTGTATTACTGTATAAAGTTACGAATCAAAATGAAGCGTTAAGCGATTCCTACATAGATTGCCTACATCCGCTTCCGGAGAAGATTTCAAAAATAATAATTATATTGCGGACACAAAACAACAAGTGACAAGTGTCAGTAACGTAACAATGCAACCGTCGCGTCGCGTCGTCAATATCCCCAGCTAACTCGAAGTATAGAATCTGTAGGCCCCTTACCTTACCCCTACCGAATATGGTAATTGATAAAAGGATAACCACTGAATGATTTGCACTGGTTTTTCTATCTTGAATTAATCATTTAATTAATAAACAAGGTAAACATAATATATAAAACTATTGAACAATGGTCTTATTGTATTATAACAATGTTACTTATTATGATGTAAATTGAAAAACCTAAATTCGCTATCGATACGAATTCGGGCAAAGAATTACCTTTTTGCGTGTCGGCAATTTCCTGAACATAGTAAATATCTAACCTAGTGGCCTTAATGTTGAAGATTTACGATAAAGAGCAGAGTTTGTATAATAAATAGTCCCGTAACCGTTGGTATGACGTATCGGTGAAGCTTTAAGCGCCAAATAATTTTGAAACAACTTTATCTTGTTGCATTAAACGAAATATAGTGTAGTATAACATACAAGGATCAGTTCAACATAGTTGAATGAGATAAGTAAAGTTGTGCTTTGTCTTTATTTTGCCAATGATCGTCAAAATAGTTTAAAAAGATATACAAATCCTACGTTGTGTTATTATTATATCTTGCACAATTTTACTTACCCCGAATGCGCTTCGACGAAACACAATTAGGGAAATTTGAGGGAAATGTGCGTCATGTAAATTAAACCACAGATTCCTAATACACCTAATTTATTAAAGAAAACGTGCTGGACTCAGCCTGGAATTCACGAGGGGAAAGAGTACGGCAGAGAAACCCTCGATCTAAATTCCTAAACCGAATTATGCAGTATAACATTTATTAGTATAATAAAAATTAGATTACTGTCTCTCGTGCCACATTTCGTAGTTCCACACACTCGTAACAATACATTTAAGACTGAAGGGATTGTTGTTAGTTAGCCAGACGCCGCTGGAAGGTACTGAGGTCCTGGAATACAGAGGCTACCCAGCTATTTAGTTGCAAATTTGGCCAATATCTCTAGAATGATCATAACATTTATAACTAGGATATTCTCCCGTCAGGGTAGGAAATGGTTAGTAGATTCATCAAGGCTCTTGCGTACACTCTCAGTCATACTAAAATTAAAATCCTAGCACGAAAAGACAGCAACTAATACATTTTCTGTTTTCATTTAAAGCAGTGTTGTTCACAGCATAAATCGATTTCATTAAATATGTACACATGTTATGCCATCAAATATGAATTATACATGAGATTAAAAGAAATACTTGTACAAATTAGGTTAATAACAATTTTACCGACCTGTAATGACATGTTGTAACACAGAAGCAAAACAATTCACCAAAATACACTGTACTCTGAGTCGGCTTGCGACTATCTATCTCTGTTCTCGAGCGATACGCTTTCGGATCTCCTCTAAAAAACCTCGCAAAACCCGACTTCAATTTATGACTTGTTTTTCTCTTTTTCCTTCTTATTTATATATAGGGTGCCTCAAAACTGAATGCATCAGATCTAATGAAATAATATTTTAATTAAGCGGGAAACCTCAATAGGATATCCTTTTAAGAAGAAAGCTTTTAACGAGAAACTAAAGATAGTAATAATTTAACTAACTAATAAATACTTCTTTAGTGCACTGGCGCTGAACTTCAGCTACTACTTCCTCATCACAGATAAAGTAAGATTATGTAAGTATTCTGTTAAGCCGGGAGAGTTTCAATTTTAAGAAGTTTAAAGAAATTTATAACCATATCCTAATTACTTCACAAAATCTTGAAAGGGCATCATCGTATGTTAAGTTTTAATAATTTGTTAACTATCCAATTTAATACAATGTTTTTCTTAGGAGGAAAATTTTTACTTATTTATCCATTCCAGTTTTATTGAGAATTTCTGTACAGGGCCGCATTAGCTCTAGTCCAAGAGTGTTATATTGCACAACTGCTAATTTAGTGGCCCGGAAGATGCTAAAAAACCTGTCGCGACCTGCTTTTGTTTGCCAGATTGTTATAAACCTTTCCTGGTGAGCGGAAGCAAGAATGGTTATATATTTAAATATTTAGGACCCTGCGAGCGGTATCAAGGCCTGTATAGGAATTGGTAATGATAATATTATTCATTAAAAGAAAACGGGAGCTCTTTAAGCAGGCGACAAGAGTAGTTATTGTGGGTAATCTTGCCTTTCTAAAGATAGCGCAATTCTGCGTTTTATGATCGAAAAGAAAGACGTTTAGTTAAATTAAATATGTAGCGTATAAAGTCACTGAATTAATAATGTTTATATAAACTTATAATAACTTACTCATATATTCAGTTCGCACTGTTTATTTAACACTGTTCCTACCCCTGATTTAATAGATCGCGGTTTATTTTAGTATTTTAATCGTATCACCTTGATTCGGTAGTTTTAGGAAGAAACGTTTACCCTTTTATGCTTTCGTTGTAAGCGTCGTTTCTTAGACGACTAAATTTAAAACACTTAATTAGATTAATATTACTTTTCACTTCTATTACTTTAAAACTCGATATTTACTTTACTTAATTTAGTTATGTTGACTAAGAATGCAAAAGGAATAGATAATTATGCTTTTAGCTTGATTTAGAATGTTAATTAAATTGAATTTTACTTTATTCTATAAACCAGCAGAATTTAACTGCATTTTGGAATAAGAACTTTAGAATTTTACCGCGGAGAGACTGGTATAAGAGAGTGTGTAGGCTCGGTCCCTCCACGACTTAGGGCGTTGGCTCGACTCTGAAATTATCCGGTATCCGTAGTTAAAGCGCGTATCTAGATCGGAGCCCACGAGATGGAAGCATCTCCTTTTATGGTAGTATGCATTCTCTTTGACTCGAAATTCTGTTGCTAAGCGGATTTGGATGCGTGCCTGTGTAGGACGTAGGGGAAAGTCGTGCCAAAAGTTCATCCGGTCGAAGAAGCTATTAATTTCTGTGATTCGATTCTTTTAATGCGTGCAATTTTAACAGCAAAAAGCTCATGCACCATCTACTTTGACAAGTTTTAAATTTGACATTGATAAGATGACAACAATGGTTTGTTAATATAATTCTTCCAAAATACATAATACTCACTTGTAGTTATAAATATATAGCACCTCAAAAACAACAAATATTTGCCCAATAGCACCTCATTATCACATTAACTTAACAAACCAACAATTATTAAACTCGTCAATGTCAAATTCAAAACTTGACACACTGCAAGAGCTTTTTACCGTTCTAAATTGCATTTATAATCCATTCTCATTTTTAGATTTAGTGTACTCAAGTCGAATTTACGATAAATCTGTCAAAATTCTAAGTTAAAAGATTTTTGATGTTAAATAGTTAAAGTGCTGAAAGAAGTTAAGATAAGAACACTTAAATAATTACCTAATTAAATAACCAAACCTAATCGTACATTAAAACAACACCATTCTTAAGGAACTTTATTATAAAGACCAATAAACAATTCAAACCATACATCAACCGAAAGGACATGCCTGTTCTTACATGTTAATTTAGTATGAAAACATGTAATAGATAGAGGTCAAATAAAGTGAGTTATTCCACATTTAATCCTACATCTATTATGCTTGTCCGTCAAGCTAAATATAATACTACTTACTCGTTTAGATACCTGCATCATAGTTGTCGTATGACCCTAGCCTTTTATCAAGCTTTTCCACGTCAAATTGAGAGTTCTGTAGTCGTATATGTAACTGTTCGATGGGATCGATCGGGCTTTATGGACATTTTCATTGGCTTGGCACATAATCAATCAATAAATCGTACTGTATTCTGGCCATCCTTCGAGGGAAACCTTTAAAGTTATAGGCATTTATAGCAGTGCATTTAAAAACATTCAATAATTCTCTTACCTTCTGAATAATCACCTTCTCGATGATAATATATATTAAAACAGCCTCATGGATGCCAGTTGGTCATTTATTTTCCTGGATTTGTGTCAATATTTAATAGGAAAAAAGCTGAAAATTCAGTCAATGTTTATTTCTGATATGATGATGAGAGAGCTGACTTGGACAATAATATATGTTGGTTGCCTATTGAAAGGTACCTTTGGAATGTTACCAAATATACTCGTTTGATTAGTCAAGACTAATAATACATTTTCAAACACAAAAATAAAAGAAAAATAATATAAATAATTACAAAACAAAATAAAACAATAAGCTATAAAAAAAAACAAACAAGTATACAAATAAAAGACTGATTATGGCATAGAGCTTAACACTTCCACAACATTTACAACCATTATATTCAGCAAACAACTGGCATGCCATCAACAAAATAAAATCAATAGTAGTAAGAAGACAATACTCATTAAACAAGGCCAATAAATAAATGTTTCTTTAAAGCTATTTTAAAGGAGTCAACCTTTCCTATTGCTTTAATATGATTCGGCAATATGTTATACTTATTTAAACCGCAAATTCTTTGGATGTAAAAGTTATTCCTATTCCGTGTATTATGCTCATGAATATCTGCACCGTATGAGACCTTGCTTAACAGATACTGCGGTGCTTGACCGATTCTAATTTTATGGATAAAAGTCAGTGTGTTAAGTAGTAAGTACTCCCTCATTGGCAACCACTCTAAAGTTTGTAACATGTCCGTAGTTGGAGTCAGTCTTGGTTTTCCGAGTATCACTCTCATGGCCCTGTTTTGCATCTTCTGCAGTCTAGACATTTCATTCTGTCTTAAAAGGAACAAGATACTTGAACAATAATTAAAATGGGGAAGTATGAGTACATACATAATATAGTCTTTCTTGTCCAAGCACCTAGGTAAGGTGAGCATCTAGATAGATAATGTATTGTCACGATTTGTATTTTTTATCTGTGACGACACGCCTTACTTAGCGTGTAGGAGAGTAACTCAGATTTAGGAACGCACTACGTCAAGTTGAGAAGAGATAATAAAGGAGACACATCGATAAAAACAATAACAAGTTTATTTACAAACAAACTTAACAACGGTTAGATTGTATACTAATAAAGGCGTGTTTAAGATTATAGATGAATTAAGAGTTTACACTATACCCAATTAATATGAAATGCATGTCTTCTCGAGGGAGGCTTAGTTCAAAGTTTGTCTAGCAAGCGACGTCACTATTTTATTAATAAAGTTTATGTGAGCGGGTTGTCTTTTATTTAGGTATTTGTTCTGATATTTATAAGGTAAGTCTTTTTAATTTATCACAAATTGCTAAGGCACCTTCACTACTTTTTGAAACTCCCCAAAAACTATCCCTTCACTAGAAGCTCTGATACTTCATAAATTCGACTCTCTCTATACTTTTTAGTAGCCCCCGAATGCCGTATACCTATGCATACGTTCACCCAGGTTAGGTAAGGGCCTGACAACCTTATACCTGTGTATAAGTGTTCTCAGTTATGGGGGTTGTGGGATAGAACAACTAGAAGTGGACGTACCTGTGTACTGCCCAGCGACCAATTGAGCGGTTTGAGAGACCCGAAAGTCTGATTAACTCGGCGTTTGCCTGCGTATTTATATGTTACAAAATGCTGATGATTGCATCGTTAAGGATCAAAGTCGCTCCCGTCGACCGCTCAAATTGTTTATAATTAACAGTGAATGTTTATATAACATTTTTCAAGTTGAAACTTGCGACAGGGTGATATTTAATTAATGATTTTAATTAGTTCACAGTATTTTATATGCAATTTTTTTGATGATTTCCAGTTACTTTAGATACACCCTCCAGTTACTTTAGATACACCCTCTATACAGTTTTCTCCCACCTTTATGTTTAAGTCTGCTGGCAGCTGTCTATAAAAAGATTCCTTTGCTTGTATCAAGTATTTTGTCTTTGTAATATTTACCTTTAAATCATTTACATTACACCAGTTCATTATTTCATTTAATCTTGTTTGAAGTGCAAGTGTGTCTGATGTTGCAAAATAAAAAAAAGGGCATCATCTGCGAAAAGGTAAATTGTGCAGTTTTTAACACACTGTATTAGGTGATTTATATATACAATAAATAGCAAAGGACCCAAAACACTACATGGTGGGACACCATATTCATTTGTTATGAGTTCTAATAAAACATCATTCATTTTTAGTACTTGTTTTCTATCTTTCAAGTAATTAATAAACCACCTTAAGACTACCCCATCTAGTCCTACACCGCTCAATTTCAATATTAGGGGGTTTCGATTCACAGTTTCAAAAGCCCTTCTTAGATTCAAAAAGACAGCACCAATAGCTAAATTCCTATCGACATTCTGCTGCCAGTCACCCAACACACCCTGCACGGCAGTCTCACAATTAAAACTTTGTCTAAATCCCGATTGAAAATGACTGATGATTCCATTCTCATTAAGGTACTTAACAAGCGGTGTATAAACAACTTTTTCTAAAATTTTATCTACTGTACACGGTATATTTATTGGTCTTAAGTCACTGGCCATTTTGGATTTATTGACTTTTGGTATGGGAATGATTGTTGAAATTTTAAGTAGATCCGGAATCTCACCAGTCTTAAGGGAACAATTTATCAGGTTCAACAAGGGCTCCTTGATGGATTCAAAAGTGTTCCTAATTATTATGTTAATGTTTATATCATCCGGACTTGTATTATTAGCCATACCAGATACAATTTTCCTTAAATCGTTATAATCAATTAGATGTAAAACTAGTTTGCATGTCATGATGGGGAGGTAGGTGCTCTGCAATATCACTTTTATCTATATCTAGCAGTATTTCATGTATACTCTCTATAAAAAAAGAATTTAGTTTATTAGAAAGATTATTCTCCATATCTACACGTAAACCGTCGATTTCCACTTCATCCATATTCACTGTATGCTTATTTTTAGGTATAAATTCCTGCAATGTTTTCCACATTTCCCTTGGATTGCTTTTGTTTCCATAAATTTTCCGTTCATAATATTTTCGCTTTTCATCCCTTATTATTCTGACTGGTTTATATTCATTTAGGTTTTCTATAGTTTTGTTAATTTTATATTCTTTATAACACAAATCTCTCTATTTAGTGGCACTTTCTAACAGTATTGTTCCACCATATCTTATATATTGGATACATTTTAACTGGTCTCAATGAAGCCACTATATCCAAAGCATTTAGTATGCCAGCAACAAAACTACTGTAATTTTCGTTAATATTATTATTATTATAATAGCATGAACATAATGAAAATTGTACTCTCCTAATATAATATTATATTTAGACCTGCAAAATCAATGATTTCAACCTCTTCTTTGAATTTTGGTCTCACTTGGGTTAATATCATGCAATACTTCTATTATATAATGATCAGTAACCCTTGGAGTAACTAAAACGCGTGTTCTAAAATCATTCTCACGATTTGTCAATACAAGGTCAATAATCGAGTTTTTATCCCTACCTGACCGAGTTGTGTCAAAGACAATATTATCTAAACCTATATCAACTAAGATATTTTTTAAGTTTTCTGACTCCTGTGTTCTAAAATCAAGATTAAAATCAACATGATTGATTATCTATTATTTTTTCTTCACACCATGATGAGAATAAAACTTCAAAGTCTATTTTTGATGAATTAGGAGACATGTAAAGTGAAACTATACAATATTTCTTATTATTTTGCATCATTTTAGTTGCAACCTTCCAAGACTTTCTTTGTTCACTAACTTGTATAGAACTTAGGATGCTTACATCATCCCTAACATAGAGTATAGCCACCAGTCTTTCTACTGCCACTCTTCTACCTTATATACACTATATCCACTAATATTAATTTCCCCATCAGAAATGCTTTCTGTTAAGCAAGTCTCAGACAAGGCGACACCCACTGGACATGTTTCTCTAGCGATTCTCGTGCGATTTTGATGCGTTTGCGGACCAAGCCAACAAGAAACAACATAATTTATTGATATCCTACCATAAGTTTGATGTTAAACGATTTATCTTGGTTGCGTTGTGTTCGCTAAATTTGGCAATACCGGTGGTTCCAACAGAGACGTAGGCTCTTGGCTAAAGGTGTTTACAATAGCCGCGGACCAAGATGAAGTAGTTTCTGTTTGATTTGGTCATTGCGTATAATGGTATTATCGCCGGTTTTCTTTATCCTGCCAGCAATACATAATGTTATACAGCCTTAAGTACGTTTTATTGCGTATTGAAGATTAAATCCCTTTTTTAGTGGCAACCATCTTGTTGAATTTTACGTTGTCCTAGAACAATGTAGAGCTACATTGAACCTTGGCGTTCGAAGTGGACGATCTTGACTTGACCTCGTTCTCTTTCTTGGTAAACCCTCCAAAGAGGAGGTAGTACATAGGCCTGATTAAAAGTTTAAGAATTTCTAACTCGCCCTTGCGGGGATAATCTTATTTCGGGCTAGAGAAATATACTTGGTTACCAGCTTTGTGTGTAACTGTGGATTTGTTGGATTTTGTTTAAAGTCGAAATTTCTTTTTGGTAACTGGCCAGGTGTGGAAGATTCCGGAACAAAATACGCCGCGCCGTTTCCTGCCTGAAAGGGTGCCTGTAGAAGAGAGCTTTGCTCTCATTCGTCATCACCATCAAAACCCTACGTAGCTAGGTAAATAAATATATATATTTTACATTTTGTACATACTCATTTATTTTCTGCACAGGGTGATTTTTTGCTCACGATGTAAATCACTAAATTATAGTTTCCTAACGGTTCTCAGAGAAGATTGAATCTCCTGAACAATAATTTATTAATTCATGTATTTATTAAATCATGCTATATAGTCGAACATAAGATAATTTGGACCTAGAAGAGGCCTAGCATATTTTTATTATATTAATTACTTTTACAAGAAGTAATATTCAGGGGAAATGAAGCGTATTGAATAGGGATTCATGATACCGTCCTCCGTATCATGATGCAGTCAATCGCTCATAGCTGATGACTTTGTCTTCATGGCAACTGCTATTGGGTATATAGGTTGTATATAATTTTTAATAATTTTTTTTCTACTTTGAATTTTGATTACAAGAACTTTTAGAATACTACATAAGCTTAATGAATGAATAAATGGACTTTGATCTTGCTTAAGTTAATTTTTTTTTAAGAGCATATTAAGGTAAAACAGCAAATAGATTATCTAGTTTTCCTTAGGACTTGTATTATGTCTATCGCCATTTTGTCAAAAACGGCTAGATTTATATGGGAGTCATTATTATTTTTAAATGCTCTTTGCGTGGAGTGTTCTAAAAGAGGAAGCTGCCTAAAATTGCAATAGGAGAATGCTTACTTAGAGCTTGTTCTCTTTTAGAGTTTTCATTTGGAGCGAGTTAGGTAGCTAACCAAGTAGCTACTCGTCAGTCCGGTTGATTGTGTTTTTTCGGTGCTGATTGCACCAATTTAGGTAGGGGCACTACCTCAAATGCTACTGAGAGTTTAAGGGTCCCAAGGCGCCTAAGTCAAAGTCAAAGTCAAAACATTTTTTATTATATAAAGAGCTCTTGCCCTCATTTATAAAGCTGTAAAAGACTTAGATTTAAAACAAACTACTTACATACTATCATTAGTTATAAAAGAAAATTACACATCAAAATTGACGCTTGCAAAGATGAAAATTGTTTCAAAATATACAAAATACTTAACTTCAACACTCAATAAAAGGTTAAACAACACATGCTTACTTTAAGATCACAAACCATTGAAGATAAGACTCCCAAGATAAAAAAACATCTTAAGAATCATATTAAAATAACCTACAAGCTTAAAATCAATATGCCTGAATGCCAAGTTAGCCATTGACAAGTGAGATAACCACACGCTTACGTAAAAATCACAACACATTAACTCAAAACTTGTAAGGGTAAAAGTCATACTAAAGTTGTCAAAAAAATTTAAATATAAAGGACACGAATTCATAACATTAATAATAAAAACATACACGCATGCTTACATAAACTT
Organism: Pissodes strobi; assembly: GCA_016904865.1. Lineage (NCBI taxonomy): Eukaryota > Metazoa > Arthropoda > Insecta > Coleoptera > Curculionidae > Pissodes > Pissodes strobi. Next base: position 305,961 of record MU182555.1, on the reverse strand, counting down.
CACAATACATCTTGATAAAACTCATTCACATTGTAATATGCTTTCTTTAGCAACATTTTTTTTTGTATACACTACGTTCAGAAGGCCGGAGGTGATATTGGTAGGAACCAGATAAGATAAGTGAGTAGGTTAAGACATATTTGGTGTGCTTCTATGTGCACAGAACGCTTTTGATCTTCTAGATAGTTATGTTATTGGCGTGTTATTAGTATTTTTAGCGTTGTATTAGTTTGCGTGTTTCATGCGTTGTATTGATATAGATATTTTTGGAACTATTTCGCTGTAAGCATAGCTTACCAGTGCCAATTTAAATAAATATACCTCTGGTAGGATACTATTTACTAGTATGGTCCAATTAATGCTCATAGTTTTTTTTACGTTATTTTCCTTATTCTATCAATTTAATTTATATTGTGGTAAATGACAAGACATTGTCGTTCCGACTGATTAACTGTCTGATTTAATAGTTTTACATAATGGTACTTTATAACTGATTCATTAAGGTTTATTTATGTATAATTGCGACACGTATACCATGGTAGACGAGCACAAGGTTTAGTGGCAATAGGTATTATACTGATCTCTGACGATACATACCTTATGCATATTGCGTTAATCATTAATTTTTTGGATTTGCGTGACGTACTGGGGAGAAGGATGGCGGCGCGGGTATGGGGAGGGGACACGCGGGGCGACTACCTCGAACCGACGTCGCGGAAGTCGTGGCACTCGGCCAGCTTGATATACGAAAATTGAATTAATCATAAATAAATAAATAAATAAATAAACGATTATTGTAAGGTCAGGACCCTTGGAAAAGAGGAGTTCGAATATTTTCCAAGGGTATGGTACAGGTATGTGGACGACATTTTCGCGATTTTCGACATAAAAACCGCTAATGTTGAAGATTTTGTAACAAAACTAAACAACCCATTCCCCACCATTAAAATTACTTATGAAGTCGAGAACAATGGCCAGCTACCATTTTTGGATACTTTAGTGATTAGGAACGATAATAACACACTAGATTTTGATATTTACAGAAAAAATACTGCCACTAACCGATATATTCCTAATGACTCCTTCCACTGCGACCAACATAAAATGGCCAGCTTTCATTTTTTAGTACACCGTTTGGTTAACTTTCCTCTTAGCAGAGAAAGATTTAATAATGAAAAGGAAACTATTAGGAATATAGCGAAAGTTAATGGTTTTAATACTAACTTAATAAATAGACTAGTTAATAGGCATTTGTTTAGAAAGACCATTCGTGATTCCACTTCTTTCGTTAATCAGGATGAAAGTACAAAATACGTTTCGATACCGTATAATCCTCAGTATACTAGAGGACTCCAAAAAGTTTTTAAGGAAGTAGGTTTAAAATTAGTATACCAGACTCAGTTTAACATTAAGAAATTATTAGGTGGTCCAAAGGACAAAATTGAAATATTAGAAAGAAGTGGAATATATGAAATTGGATGTATGGATTGTAACCAAAAATATGTTGGGCAAATTAGAAGATCTATACAGACGAGATTCAAAGAACATATAGCTCATTTAAAGTATGGTAGAACAGATAAATCAAGTGTTGCCGAGCATGCTTTTGATAATAATCATAGAATAA
>MU182555.1:213719-284337 GCA_016904865.1 Pissodes strobi | reverse complement strand
GATGTATTCATTTAACTTATCTCCTTTTATATCTGAGCCCACACGAGCGACTCAGAATACATCTACGCTCATAGATAACATCTTCAGTAACCTAGAAGTAGATTTATGTAGGGGCTATGTTTTAAATACGGCACTATCTGACCACCATTCACAGGTCTTAGCGATATCAGATGTAAATTTGGAAAAACTAGTTATAGAATACAGAGGGTCTACTCAAAGAATAAACTATATCATTATAAGGAAGAATTGACTCGGGTCAGTTGGCTACAACTTTATAATAGCCGGGATGTTGACATGGCATATCAACTCTTTTCGAACACTATCACTGATCTGCTAAAGAAGATATTTGTTATGAAAAAAACTAAACAAACAAAAAGGAGTTGGATTACAAGGGGTATCAAAATTTCATGTAGGAAAAAAAGAATTTTATTTTTTAAACAACTTAGAGGTCAAATAACTAAAACGTATTTTAAGAAGTATTGTCAGATTTTAAAAAAAGTTATCAAAAAAAGCTAAGCAGTTACACCATCACTCTGTGATAGAAAATTCTGAAAATAAAACAAAGGCTACTTGGAGTATAGTAAAAGAAATCACATCTCAGCAAAAAACTACCTCTAGCGTTTTTACAAATTTTTCAAATAAATATAACAATGAGAACCTGATCTTAAATAAATTAAACACTTACTTTGTGACAGCATGTCCTTCTCTTTCTGGTAAAAATTGGAATAAATACTTTAATACAAGTGTCAACAATACAATTTTCCTTTTGCCTGTCACACCATATGAGGTTAAACTAACAATAAGTAGGCTTACAAACAAAAAATCTGTTGGTGAGGATGAAATCCCTGTTGTATTGTTGAAAACTGTCTCAAATATAATTTCAGAACCAATTTCGCATATCATAAATTTATGCTTTGCTACAGGTAACTTTCCAAGTTTGCTGAAGAATGCTTATGTTAAAGCCATTCATAAAAAGGATGAGAAAGACCAAGAAAGGAATTACAGACCCATCTCGTCATTATCAAATGTAAATAAGATTTTTGAAAAGATTATTTATAGTCGATTCATTACATTCCTAGAGAATAATTCTATACTGTCAGATAAGAAGAATGGCTTTCGAAAGGCTAAGAGCACAGTTCGTGCAGTTTATCAAGCCTTAGAAAAAGTACTAGACTCTTTAAATAATAGATATCAAACTGCTGCCCTGTGCCTTGACCTTTCGAAGGCATTTGACAGTGTAAATCATAATATTTTATGTGGAAAATTGAACTTATGTGGAATTAGAGGGATGGCTTTAAAATTAATTAAATCATATTTAACGGGAAGATCTCAGCAGGTGGTTGAGTGTGACAAGTTTGGCAATTTGCTGAAATCAGACAGAATTTTATTAGAGAAGGGCGTTCCTCAGGGCTCTGTCCTTGGACCCCTCTTATATATCATTTACACCAATGAATTGCCTGAAGTGTCGCCTGAGCATATGGTGCTGTATGCGGACGACACCACTTTAATTTTTAGTGAAACAAGTGAGGATCTTCTGCTCACAAAAGTCACGAATACAATGCAATATCTTAATGAGTATTTTACAGAAAATGACTTATTATTAAATTTATCTAAAACTCAAATAGTTTATTTTGGCAATAGAGTAAACAACGAAATTAGCGTCTCCTATAATGGAAGTGAAGTGGTGTCGTCTAACGCAGTTTTGCTATTGGGCGTACACATGGATCGTAGATTGGACTGGAGGGCACACATTATTGAAGTTGCTCTGGGCGTTGCCAGGTTTACCTATGCTCTTCGCATCATATCTAATAGTGTGAGTGTGGATGCTGCTACCACTGCATACCATGCCTACATTCAGTCGAGGCTGAGATATGGATTAGTACTATGGGGAAATTCCTCAGATGTAGATCGTGTCATGGTGCTGCAGAAGCGTTGTATTAGAAATATTTATGGAATGAAATATACTGAAAGTTGTAAAATTGTTTTTATTGACAAAAAAATATTAACATTAATAAGTCTTTACATTCTGGACGCAGTCATGTTCGTAAAGGATAATATGGATTTATTTTTAGATTGTGACGAAGGACATGATCATTATACCAGAAATAAAAATAACTTGTGCTGTAAAAAGTGTAACTTTTCTCATATACAGAAAAACGTTAAATACTCTGTGATAAAAATATTCAATTCTTTTCCTGAATCAATTCGCATCCTTCCAAAGAATGAGCTTAAGAAAGTTATAAAAAAGTATCTTTTAGTTAAAGCTTTTTACAAACTAAGTGAATTTTTCAATGATGAAGAAAGAAAGACATTAGGTAGGAGCTGAATATGGCAAGTAATTATTATTGTATTTGACATGGTTCCACGCCCTTTAAGGGATACTGTATGTAATTTTTCATATTGGAATTAATAAAATGTGTATCTATCTATCTATCTACCCTGTGCCAACCAAGTTCAACCTTGAACTTAATAAATCTCATTAAAGTACTGGTAGTAAATGCATATTAAATCAATAAAAGTGTAGGAGTATGAAAAGAATATTTTGTTTGTATTTAGAATATCTTTAAAAACCAACAGTTATGATTTATATCTGCGAATATAAAACCGTTTAATCACTTTTTTTTATTGTAGTGGCACACACACTAAAGGAGACCCTATGGCGCTCGACGAGCGGTGTGTGTGCGAAGTGTGCGGTTCTTGAATAGTTGTAGGTTGTAATTAGTGGGAAACAGATGCCCTGGAAGTGACTTTTATCAATCACAATTTTTACTCCATTTTCTTGCTGCTGATTTCGGCTTTGGGGTTTTAACAATTTTCATAATTCAATTTGGTTTAACATTTTAGTTGTTTGTTTGCTTAATGTTCTTTCTAGCGATTAATATCTGGATACATTCGAATATAACACCGTTTAATAATATTTTTAAATATTATCATGACATGCGTTATCACACTGATGTAGGCTACGAGTTGTCAAATAATAAATCTAAAGATAATTCTTAATAATTTTACTCTATTTGATTTGTGAAGTAAAACCATATTTCAAGCTAATGACATAATATTTTTCTCAGTTAATTTATTATGTGCAAATGTTTGTCACTGAATTGCTTAATTTTATATGTAAGCTTCTAAAATTATCAAATTATTATTAACTATTTACTATCAAGCTAGTTAAATCAATCATATTAAGATTTAAATAAAATGGAAAAAGAGTTTTTTAAGAAATGTTTAAACCTACTCAGCTATAGTTATAACTGATATTTTTAATGAGATATTTTGGCATTTTTTGAATATCATCAGTTTATTTATCTAAATGTAAATCAACTTATTAACAATATATTGGCCAAAAACTTATTGAATTCAAGATCCTAATTTATTTCATTCCATCATGTTTATTAATATTTGTTTAAATTTTCCAGCGATGAAAATAACTCATAATTATTACATAAATTCCATAACAGGTTTGTTAATAATTAAAATAACGAAAGCTAATGGCAAGGTTTTGTGGAGGAAATATAATTTATTTTAAATAAAAAAATGTTCATTGAAATAATTGAAATAATTAAAGTCGTTAAAAAATAAATAGATTTTGGCACAATATAATTAATTTCAAATTTGAGGAATTAATTATGTCAGTTTGAATATCTATTAAAATAACTCCGTTTATTTTAAGTAGTCCTGTCTGTTTATTCTCTTATTCCTGATCTAGGTATATTCATCAAATATTAACGTTAGTTTTTATTTATGAAAATAATTAATTATTTTTCTTATATTATTCAATCAACAATCTGACAAACGTGTACATTTTCCTCCGTATTATATAGAGATCACACTTCTAATATTATTTGACTATAAATTACATTATTGGAGCATCGTGGATGTTTAAAGCACTGTGAGATAAATAAACAGGTCGTCGCCGTCGGTCGGGCGGATGCTGTTTCGTTAAAGCATTGAAGCGAAATATCGATCTAATAAAAATTCTCGTCACAAATATGGTCGGCAATGCGTATCTCTTACTAGCTATTTATTATCGTTATTTTAAGTGGCTTCAATATAGCATTAAAAAGGGATGTTTCCGAAATAGTTTAATATTTTTAAATTTATAAGAAACCATATAATGTTAATTTATATAGAGAATAATGTATAAGAGAATGGTATAAACTCTACCACCGAACATTATTAACTATATGGTAAGAAGGGTCATTCTCCGCACGTCAACGAACTCCTTCCCTGCGCGAAAACTAGCAGGATATTGGCAGGCGACCTTCGACACGGCGCGGCAAGCAAGCAAGCAACATTTATTAATATGGTAGTTAACAATGATTATATGTACCTTAAACTACTATACATAGCTATATATTTCGCGACACATTGTTACAGATAGGCTACGAGCGCCCTACAGGCGCCTCAGACACCTCTCAGCACGCAGTGTACAGTCAAAATGGGCCGATGTTAAGCCCTAGCCATGTTTCGGCTAGCAGTAAGGTACCATCCCAGCAAGTAACTATTCTACTTAGGCTGTTGCCTTTCAGAAATTTTGAATTAATAAGTACAACACGGATGGCAATGGAACTGATGACTTATTTTCCGGGGTAAGGATAGATGAGGGGTAGTAACATGGGGAAAACAGTGGGAAAAACCCCATTTCACGATTCTTTGGTATAACATACGCACACATATACGGGACATTCACACACATTCATACACATAGGGTAGAAAGGTAGGAAGCTAGGTTATTCTAGCTTCAGTGAGGTGAGAATTGCAACATTGATATCAGGCATAGTCTCGGTGCGCTAGTCCATACTTCGCCTACCGGAGCAGGGGAGCATGGAGACGACTCGAGAGCAGTGTTAAGACTGCTATGGTTCGGATTTTTGACCGTATATATAGTCAGTCGAGGTCCCTTGACAAGCCCCGCCCACCGCGTTTTCAGCGCGATGGGAGGGGCCTACCCCGGGCAGCGATAGACTATGGTTTCGGGATGTCCAACTTCTGTGCTCCTGGTATCGGCATTTTCGTGTCGACCCCAGGGGCGCTGAAGGGGTGGATAGGGGTGAGTTTTAAGGATGAGGGGTGATGGGAAAATCCATTATTCGGGCGGCCGTGGCGCCTGGAAGAAGATTGACGTTTTTCGGTGTATGGGACCGTGTTTGGGTCTGCCGACCGACTCAAACCTCAAATCTGCAATGTGGGCAGTTCTCGGCGAGCCGAGTATTCCAGATGTATAAAACTTGCACGCCATTTTATCAACATATTCGTTGATGTAATCAATACCTGCCCAGGCGTGCAAGTCCCGTATTCTAGTGTACCGACTCGCCGAGAAAACAGCCCTTAAATGTCTATTCTGCAATATTTGCAGTCTTTTGAGGTGTGTGTCGGCCACCGAACACCAAACCGGTGCACCATACGTCAGGTATGGCCTAATAATGGATTTGTAAAGGATGAGTTTGTTTGAGGGGCTGAGACAGGAACCATTCCTGATCAAAGGCTTCAACTTTTGCAGGGCGTCCCTGTTTTTGACGTGCACATGACTTATGTGCTTGCTAAAGTTGAGCTTCGAATCAAGAATGATTCCCAGGTACTTTACAGGATTTTTGGGGTGAATGGGAATGTTGTTGACTAGGATAGGGGCGGTTTCTATGTTGGTAAATTTTCTGGCGAACACGGCCAACTCCGTTTTACCGGGGTTTAGACGTATCTTCCAGTCGGAATAAAATTGAGTTATTAACTCCATATGTGCGCTTAACTTATTTGTCGCCTCCTGCACGGTGTAGGAGTGGGAATAGAGGGCTGTGTCGTCCGCGTAGAACGCTAAGGACGTTTCAGGGTGGGAGGGAAGATCTGCTATGTAATAACTAAATAGCTGTGGCGATAGTACCGTTCCCTGAGGCACCCCCGCCCTAATATTTCTTCGGGATGAGAAGGACTTACCAATACGCACCGAGAAGGCGCGACCGGCCAAGTACGACTCTAATAGCGCTGCGAAGTGCAATGGGAAGCTGTGCTTGATGAATAGCTTATGCAGCAAGCCATCATGCCATACCCGGTCGAAAGCTCTCTCAATGTCCAGGAGTAATAGGGATGTGCAATGCCCTATGTTGAATCCGTCATATATATCCTGCACGATCTTCGCAGCAAGCATGCAAGTGCTATGCTCGCTGCGAAAACCGAACTGCTCCCGGGGGAGTACATGACGGTTCAGGGCTATCCTGTTCATCCTGGGCAATAAGAGCTTCTCGGTGAGTTTGCTCAATGTATTCAGGAGAGAAATAGGCCTATAGGAGCTGGTAAGCTTAAGGTCTTTCCCGGGCTTGGGGAACAGTACCACGTACGCAATCTTCCAGGATTTGGGGAAATGTTGTAGGCGAAGTATAGCGTTCACGATATGCATTAGTTGAATCAAGGTTTTGGTAGGGATGTTTTTAAGGAGAAGGTTAGGGATTGTATCAGGTCCCGGAGCCTTATTCTTTGGCAGACGACAAAGAGCACTGCGAAGCTCAGACGGGGTAACCAGGAGTTTCTCCATTAGAGGGGGCGGAATAGGATATCGTTTTTTAAAGGGCCTTATTTCCTCTGTGATTTGAGCGTGCAATGGCACGGTGTCCGGTATTTCCCCATGTACACTCTCAAGAAAGTCAGCGAAGGCCTCAGTTTTCCCACGGTCATTAAGGATGTCCTCGCCATTGTGTGAAATGGCGGGAATTTGAACTGGGCCTCCTCTAACCTGTCTTGCAAGCTTCCACAGGGAACCGTCGTCCGTGCCGAGCTCGTTCACAAACTTCATCCAGGCCGCTTCCCTGTATTTTCGGATATTCTCCCTGATCTGGTCCGTGAGAGCGTTGACCCTGGTCTTGTCAATTGCAGCGCGATTTCTCTGCCATCTGCGCCGAATTCGATTCCGGAAACTGATTAGGTTTATGATTTCGTCTGGAAGAGTTTCCACGAATGGTTTCTTCCTGACTACAGGACATAGAGCGTCTCTGACGTGCCGGATATTGCGGGTTAGAGTGTCAACTTCTGTCTCAAGCTCCTGGATGGTTTCAATTTGCCGCGGGATGACAGTTGCCTCGTTTAGCCTTTGTCGAAACACTCGCCAATTCAGATTTTTATAGGATATATAAGTCCCATAGGCTTCCGGCCGCCTAGCGTTACTTAGGCTCATCTTAATTGGCAAGTGATCCGAATTAAAGTTGCTAATGACTTTAGGCAACGCAACACCTGCCATTCCCCGGGTCATTGCTACATCCAGGAACGAAGACCGGTTTCCACTATGGAAGGTTGGATAAATTGTTCGATGATACAGGATTTCCAGGTTGTTTTCTAACGTGTTTCTCAGAACAGTGCCCTTGTGAGTCGTATAAGCATCGCCAAACTCGACATGTTTGGTATTAAAGTCGCCAATTAAAAGTGACTTCTTGCCGGGCTCTAGAAAAACGGTGAAGTCATTTTGGGTTAGCCGCAGCGCTGGTGGAGCGTAACCGCCGGTGATGCATAGGCCGCCGTCTAGTTCGATAGACACGTATTCAATGCGCGAGATTAGGCGAGATTTCCTTTTATATCTCAGCGACCTATGCACCAGACAGGCCACTCCTCCTCCGCGGGCACGCCTATCGAGCCTCTCGACGGTATACCCTCGGATTTTTAGCAAAAAGTCTGCTGGCAAAAAAGTTTCGAGTAGAAAAACAACCTGAAAGTTGGAACTATACAAAAAATGCTTAAATTCACCGAGTTTTTGCCTGATACCGTTACAATTCCAGGACAATACATTTATGACAAACATTGGAAAATAAGATCATCAATTATATATTGTACTTATTAATTTCATGTGTGAAAAATTGAATTGTTCCTTGCATTATTCGCATCTTGTCGCCGTTGCAAGATTTCAGCATTGAACAATATTCGTCTAATGCGAAGAACAATTCAGAGATGTTGACAAGCGAGTTTATTTCGCTGACAACATTATGGAGATTAGATATGTGGTCAGTTATATTTGCTGGGGTGGTACCTACCCTGTTTGGCCTCTGATCTGCAGGTGCCTGCTGAGGGGCGGCTCCCAAAGTGTTTGGGAAGTCGGCTTCGTAGTTGGCTTGAACCGGTTTGGCAGGTGGCCGTCTCTCTTGCTGTTGTCTCTGGGGGGGGTGGCTTGGTTTTATACCCCGGCCTTGATGTTGTCGTCCTTGCCCCTGCCAGGCCGGCGTGGAGGGCAAGGGAGCAGGAACGAAGTTCTGTTTAGGAATGGTTTTGGCTGCATTTGTGATTTGCAGCTGAGTTAGTTTATAGGTATACACCGGGCAATCAGGGTTGATTGAGCGGTGTGGACCGCCACAATTTGCGCACCTGACAGTGTCAGAGGTGCGTGAAGTAATTTCATGCCCCTGACCGCACTTCGAGCACTTAAAATCCCTTTTACAATAGGTCATTGAGTGACCGTGCCCCTGGCAACGACGGCACTGCATGATGGGCTTAGAGCTGCGGCGATTTTCCCATGAAATTTTAATATTCATGAGGGTTCTCACTTCTTGTTGTAGTCTCTTGAGTGTGACTGTGGCGTCAAACACTACTAAATACAGTGGCACCTGCGTTTTCCGCATTTCAAAGACGTTTTTGGTGGCTAATTCATGCTCGTCTTGTATCTGCCTTTTGATTTCGGCGATTGGAATGTCTCCATCCAACCCCCGTAAAACGAAAGCCCGAGTTTTTTGGTTTCGCTCTGCGTATGAGTGGTACTTAAGCTCCTCGCTGTCGCAGTTGCGCTTGAATACCTGCCAGTCCTTCTCTTGATCTATGTAAATTATGGTGCTGTTTTTCGCGTATTTAATTGCGAACTTATCTATATGCAGACGGTGCATATCATCCTGCAGTTTTTTATGGCTAGTTATTTTGCCCTGCAGGACAATCGGGGGTGGCGGGCCGGGTTTTACTTTGAGGGTGGCTTGCGCCTTTTTTCTAAGCCTTGAGCTAGTCCGGGTTGGGGGTTTCTTCGCCTGGTTTTCGACAGACGTAGATATGACGCTACTCTCGTCTTCTAAATCTGACAGCGCCTCATATCTGTTTTGAGTCGCAATCTTTGAGGGTTCGCCAAAGTTGAGGTTGACTACCCTGACGTTCTTTTTAAAGCCTATGGTTTTATACGGCATTTTAAAAGGTTCCTTCTCGCTTTCAGATACCAGGAGAGCAGAATCATCGAGTGCTCTACTCTCTTGGTCGCTAGTGGCTAGGCTTTTCTCAAGAGGACTCTGTGCCTGCCTCTTCCTGCTCTCCTCGTTGGCCACGTCCATATCAAGGGGCTCTTCTTTGCGGCTCTTTTTGTTGCCGCTTCTTCCTGTATCAATCTTTGATTTCACGTTTCTAATGGTGCTAGAAGAAGGCTTGAGCTGATGGAAAGCCTTTAAATGATCAATCGCCAAGTTTAATTGAGGGATGATTGCGGTTGTGCTTTTCCCCGTAACGCTCTGTAGTTCTGCGTGTGATTTAGCGCACACAGCGCAGTTTTCAGTATTTTTTGCAAGTTTACTGTGGATATACCTACATTTGTCGAGTACTCTATCGCTGGGTGCACTAGACTTAATATCAACAGATTGCAGGGACGCACAATCGTCGTCCTGTTCCATTTTTAGGGCTTTAAAAGCCGGGGGTCCGTCCCCGAAAACTGAAAAATTTACTACAAAGAGCTCTATGCGGCCTTTACTAATCATTAAAAGCGTGAAAAGCAAGCCTAATAATACACGGTTTGATCCGAAAATCGCGGTGAAAAGTTCGCAGTGCGCTTTCTGGGCACACCAGCCAGTCCTATCCGGTAAGATACCAAGATAGAAGTCGAGATTCCGCCAATCGTTAGCAAGCAACCTGGCAAAAAACTACGCTTTCTTTATAGAACTCGCTAAACACGCACATCAAAGCTGCCGCAGTTGAACAACTACTATGCTCATTTTCCCACATGTTTGGAGCCTTCCTTTGGAGAACCAGCGTAAATGCATTATATGGTAAGTAATGCTTATATGTGCCTCTACTGCTATCGTATCTCTATTAGATGGAAAATTAAATCAACATTATCCGTGCGTACAACTTCAACGATAGTAAACATAATTCGCTGAGCTATGATCATATGTGAACACAAAATATTCCGTACGCTCGCCCTTTCTCGTGCCAATGCATGCTCATTCGTGTTAAGCGCAGTATCTGAAATTAACATAAACACGCAACAAATTCACTATGGTGTAATATCTTCCATAATGTCGCCAAACTGTGGCTAATATAAATCAATAACACCAACACGAAGGTTAACGTTCTGATAAAAGGAAGTCTGTTTTTAGTTTTAAAAAGCATGCAGTGCATGTCTTAGTATAGATTAAATTTGATACTGGAGTTGAATTCTGCAGATAAAATAATTATACATATCAGTAAGTTTCAAACACGTTTGTGCTGCATATCCAGGAAGAAAGAAAGGTTCTTTTTCCTAGGACTTTACATGAAAATGAGAATAAAAAAACACAGTTAACGTGTATTAGTCGAGTATTGTAATTAATTATTACAGTTCAAGTAGATGTTATGAAAATTAATGAAATAAATTGTGAAATTCCGAAAACAGTTGCAATGATGGAGAATCGTCTAGAAATATAAGAAACATCATTGAAAATGTTGCAATAAGTTTAAAATATACAGTGTTGCTTTTACGAGTTTCGTACTCTCAGTGGCGGATTTCCCGTAAGGCCCGGTAGGCCCGGGCCTAGGGCGGCCAGATTTAGGGGCGGCCCCAATCGTGTCAAAAATAGTGTATTACGTACCTAGGCCAGTAAAGTAAAAAATGTATCAGATCACATGTAATGGTCGGCCGAAGCAAAGCTGAGGTCAACAAACATGTGATCTGAGGCTTTCTTATTTACTGGCCAAGGTGTGTATACTATATAAAAGTTGGCAATAAAGTAATTTCATTATGTAGTCTATTATATGGTAGATGCTGAGAAAGGGGCGGCTGATAGCTTGGGGCCTAGGGCGGCCGAGACTGCAAATCCGCCACTGCGTACTCTATGTACCATATGTCATGTCATGTGTCATCATTGTTCTTGTTGTCAGATGTCAAAAAATATGTAGTAAGTCTATTTTGGTCACACCGAAGTGTACGCGTGCCTTTTATTTCGTCCTAAAAACCTCCTTTTTTTTAGAACACTGCTCAATAGAAAAAGCCCTGTAAATCAACCTTTAAGCAGAATATTAATAAAATTTTGCATTAACTTATATTTAAAATAATTTTGTTTGGGCACCCGTTTAGCAGATTCCTTGGAAGAACTAGAAGTAATTTGCGACTTTGTTTCTAGCCATTGCCATTATAATATAAAATTTTAGAGTCTTGTGACATATAGGTATCTACGATTTCGCGATTTTTTTTATTTTCATTAGAAAGGGGGTGTCCTATAGAGTAGATTAAGCCAAAAAAATCGGAGAATCCGCCACATTTAAGCCGAAAAAATAGCCCCAAAGTTCGAGTTTTGACACAAATTTTCAGCACCACTAGCACTAGAAATATAGACAATACACACCTGAAAATCAATTCTCGGATGAAAATATTAACCAGGAGACATTTGCGTAGAGCGTTTTCTCCCGGTCTTGATTTAAGGCGGCCCATAGCCCCATGAAACAAAATAAAAGTTTATTTGTAAGCTAAGCACAGCATCCTCCTTTTTACTGTCAAATGTCACAAGTCCCAATGGAAATAGATATTTTGAAGAAGGCACATTGTTGCCAGACGCTTGAGACTGAAAAGACATGGGATCAACTTTTGCTTAGCTGAAATCAGTTATGTAAGAAATATTTGTTTATTTAGTATAGAGCAACATCCCCAAATACAAAATAATAAAAAAAAATCTGCGGAAATGCATCATTTTCATTTTTTCGACTCTAGAATAACTGAAATCAGTTACATGAAAACATGTTTCTGTTTTACCTTCTAAATATTTTTCTAAACATAATACCCCAAAAAAACTTCTTGCGCAAATAAGTCATATTCATTTTTTGAGTTAGTTAGGGTTAGTTTAGGTTAGTTTGGGTTAGTGTCGTCTCGTTTAAGCCAGTACGCACTTGCGTGAAGAAAGGCTTGCGCGAAGCGCAAGCCTTTCTTCGCGCAAGCCTAGGCAAAACACTTTCGGTTAGTTTGGGTTAGCTTTGATTAGTTTGGGTTAGCTTTAGTTAGTTTGGGTTAGCTTTGGTTAGTTTGGGTTTCATCTCGTTTAAGCCACTACGCATTTGCGTGACGATTTGCGTTAAACGAGACGAAACCCAACAAAGTGTTTCGCCTAGGCTTGCGTGAAGAAAGGCTTGCGCTTTGCGCAAGTGCGTACTGGCTTAAACGAGACGAAACTAACCCCCAAACTAACCAAAGCTAACGGAAATTGTGTTAATAGGAAACGTGAGCTCGGAATAGAAACCATCTTTAGATCGGTCCGAGTTCGACGAAAATCAACACTCGGGGGTTTTCGGGTATGAGACGAACGAATCTGGACATTAGAAAGTCGAGGCCCCTAGGGGTTAAGCTGTGCAGACAAAAAAAAAGGTGATTTGACGCTCGAAAAAATTGACGTTCGGCAGGGATGTTCAGCGGGCGCCCCTTAAACCGTTAAAAATATTTTGGTACCTAGGGGCTCCATTTAGGGGCCGATTTTTGACGACGGAAAAAACATAGTTTTGGTCAATTTTGGTCGGCAAGCGGTCCTATACACGAAAAAAATAATTTTCGGGGCCTAGGGGCTCATTTAGGGGCCTAGGGAATTTGACGTCAGAATAGCTTTAAATTTGGGTTAGGGGGGTTTTCGACGATGCCGAGTTCGAATCCGAGGTCGGCGGGAACCCACCTCTAACGGGTTCCGTGCTAGAGACCGGAAAAGATCGAATTTTAGTTTTGGTCGAACGACACCCTGAAAAGGTAAATGCCACGGTTTTGACTTAAAAAAAAGTATTCCACGCGATTTTCGTTAGGAGGAACCCATTTCCCGCAACGGGTGCCCAACGTTTTCAAATAGGGAAAATAGCCATTTTGGATGACGCGTAAAATTTTTTAAAATTAAATTTTTACGTTATTTACGTGTAAATGGACTCCTTTAATCAATTCCGGCATGAAAACGCCAATTTTGAAAAAAAAAGTTTTTGGAAATTTTGAGTATACCTTGGAAAAATTTCGATTTTTCAAAAAAATGGTTATAATTCGAAAACGGTAATAGTTAGATGTAAAGTTTAAATGGGAAAAGGATGGGTTTCGTCGGGCACTATAATGTGTCGCATCCAGTTTGGTCGTACGACGTTTCGTTTTTTTTTTAAATCATCAAACGTGATTTTAATATTTTTTCAATTTTGTCGGTAACGAAAAAAGATTTTTCAAATCGGTTTATGCCGTTAGATGCGTCGTTTCAAGATCTATCGACAAGGTCCTATGCACTTTTTCAATGGGATTTTAAATAAGGTAGGTATTCGGCAAAATGTAAATTTTGCGCCAAAAATTAATTCTGGCGGGATATGGAATTTCTTTGTATTCTTTGTATTGTCTCACCCGTCAATAGGGAACGTGAGCTCCGATTTTAAACTACTCTATAGGACACCCCCTTCCTAGTGAAACAAAAATAATTCGTGAAATCGTAGATACCTATATGTCACAAGACCCAAATTTTATACTGGCACATATAGATCCGCAAGTTATTTGCAAGTACAAATTTAGTAATTTGACTTAACTGTCCATTTAGATTTAAACTTTTATTAGCTCTTCTTCAGTGTTAATATTATTGGAACTATAGTTTCAAATATTCAAAATCGTTTCTCGTTTCAAATTGAGATTTGTATTATTTGTCTCAAAACTGACTCTAACCATTTATCCTATTTCACTCTCATACAATTATACGAAACTAGTTAGATAGAGAAAATTATGCAAGGACACATACTTGCAAAGAAAGACACATATCTCATTTATTATTTACAAATTATTGTTATTTTGTGCGAACACCACTAGAATCATATTTCATAGCTAAAACTTCTCTGTATTTTAAAGAAATGTTACGTATTTCGTCTTTCTTGACATCAAAATCTTGTCTAAGTACGAGAAGCGAAATGGGATGAAAGAAAATTTTAAAATCTAATGAAATTGCACCAAGAATCTGATAGGGTTAGGTCTCAACTGTCAATTTAATTGTATTCAATCAATCAATCAATCAATTTATTAATGTTAATCACAAAATAGTATCACACAAGTCATGTAAAAATATATATAAAACACCACATTACATATAAACTTACAATTACTACATTGCATCTTAAACACTTGAAATTAAAAAGTTAAAGAACTGTTAATAAAACAACATTACAACAATAAAAATAAAAAACATCTATACTTCACCAAGATCTGAGCTAAAGTATTCATGGAAGGAGTAGAATGCCCTTTAAAAGAAAATTTTTTATTCGTGATCTGAAAACTTTCACTTCCAGTAAACGAACACTAGCTGGCAGAGAATTAAAGATACCCAGTACCATCCCTGATCCTCGAGAGCCGACGAAACCCACGAACAATATTGCCACGATGTCTGGTCAGATGATTGTGTACATTGCTGTGGAATTGATATTGATTCATGTTCGATCTAATCTAACGTAGGCACTGAAAAATATAGAGAGAGGGTACAGTCATGATGTGCAACTGCACAAAGCTCTGTCTGCAACATTCCCGATACTGGAGCCCTGCAATTATTCTCACACACCTACGCTGCAGTCCAAACACCAAGTCAGCATGTGAAGAGTGCCCCCACACCAAAAGTGCATAAGAAAGTCGAGAAGCAAAGCAACCATGATATGACTGAAGCAATGTATTTGCAGAAACACATCCCGAGAGATTTCTGATCAGGAAAATAACACCAGAAAGCTTACCACACAACTTGTTTACATGCTCAGCCAAGACCAAACCTGGATCAAGACAGACTCCGAGAAAAGTGACAAGAGGCTCTGCAGGTTTAGGGGCTCTGTGTGACAGGGAAAAGTTCATGGTCTGAGTCTTAGCACTATTGGGAGACAACCTGTTAGCCACAAACCGAAATTCCACTCTATTATATATGCCAGAGACAATACTATCAATCTGTAGGGTGCGCATATATGTGAAGTAGATAGTTGTGTCACCAGCAAAGAGAAGCAACCGTACATCTGGCACAGCATTGACAAGATCATTCACATAAACAAGAAAGGAACACCATGTCTTACCTGTTTTGTTTTTGATTGGTGACCATTGAAAAATACATATTGGGCCCTATCATCAAGATATGTCTTAAGCAGGCTAATGCTATCAGGGTGGAAATTGTAAAACTTAAGCTTTTGTAATAGAATAGAATGGGAGACACAATCAAACGCTTTTGTTAGGTCAAAAAATGAAGCAAAACTATCACAACCCCTCTCAAACCCCTCTAGGATATGATTGGTGAAAGTGTCTGTAGCAAGTGTAGTAGACCTACCAACACGAAAGCCAAACTGGTTTTGAAAAAACAAATTGTTGGACTCAAACTATTCTTTGATTTGTTGATTAAGTACTTTTTCAAACAATCTGGAGAACATAGGCAATATGGATATGGGTCTATAATATGTTGGTTCGTTCCTAGAGCCTTTACCCTTATAAATGGGGATGATCTTCGCAGTCTTTAAAATGGATGGAAATATGTTAGCTGTGACACACGAGATCATGATCTTGGTTAGAGGGTAAATGATTACATTCTTCAATGACTTAACAATTTTAACATTTATGTCAAAGCTATCTTTACTTTTTGAGTTTTTTGTTTGATCAATTATACTTCTTACAGTATTATAGCTTACAGAATTGAATGTAAAGGTCAGGTCTCTTGTAGGAGGCTGCAATAAAAATTCAGAGAAACACTCCGATCTGGCAGGGAGGGTTGAGATCAGCTCCTCGACAGTACCAACAAAGAAATCATTTAGAGAGTCTGCCGTCAGAGTATTAGAGGTTTGAGTTGCGGTAACATCACCTATAATCTCTGATCATGTCCCTTGTGATAAGGTGTGGGTTGGCTTTATTGATCACGGATCACGCATGTTACGGAGATTATCATTGAACCAATTGATAGTTGTTCTGCGTGGCCCTCCATATGAACCAAGCCTCGTCTTCAATGGAAACACCCTGTCCACCGACCCTTGAATAGTCTCCATGAAAATTTCGAACCTCCTCTCAGGACTAATGGATTGATCCGACACAAATTCCCAATCACAAGACCCAATCATGTTATAAAGCCGCAAAAGGCCGGAGTCGGTTATGGGTCTGTACACTATTCTTGACTTAATGCATATGGGCTTCATCTCAAATTGAATCACTATACCATCATAGTCTGAAAACGATGCAAAGTCACAGTACCGTACCTGAAAACCTGCAACAAAGTTGGTAAACACATTGTCAAGACAGACTCCTTGCCGGCTAACAAAATTGACTGTCTGTGACAGACCAAATGACAATAACCTTTTTATTATTGGTGAAAAAATTAACATTAAAGTCTCCCGTCACAATGATTCTGATATTGGGATCAAGTCTACCTAGGGCACATGAGAGTATCTCTAAGAAAGTTTCGAAGTCACTATTTAGTGATCTTTAAACAGTCAAGACCTGTGTATCAATCCTTCCGATAATCATGCCACTGATTTCGCAGTGGAGTTCCTGTGAAAGATTGGAGATATTATTTATTGTTATCATATCATCCCGACCAAACATCGCAACTACACCATGACCATATGTCGACCTGTAAAAACCAGAAACACACCTGAAGTTATTTATCTTTGTTATTATCAACTCATCCTGAACCATCCAGTGTTCACTGACACATAAGCAGTCGAACAACTTATCCTCCAGAAACACCTCAAACTCAGAAATCTTATTTCTTAAACACTGAAAATTAGCATAAAATATTTTAAAACTCTTTGTATTATTTTGAATTAATGTTTGACTAGAGCTTACAGAACTAACCGTGATAGACTGGCCGAGGCCTCCCTCGTCATCTTTCGACGCTGAAGATTGACAAAATGGTTAATTGTGATCCCAACCGGCCAAAGATCACAGTCCATTATCTTGTCTTTGCAGTCCATAGGCACACCTAGTTTGAATGCACTACAACGAGTTTCTTTCATCCTCATCTTGGTACACACACAATCATTGCCAAGGTTGTGCTTTTTGAGAAAGCTTAAAATTACTTCGCTTTCCATAGTGGCTGAAAATCCAGATAGGAATATCCAGTATCGGTTCTGAGCCACCTGCAACTCGGCAGCATTAAGGTTTGAGCCTTTAATTGGGGTTGGTCTGGTAGTCTTTGTGGCAGGGTATTTTTGACGTCGACGCCTAGTTTGAACAATCCATTCCCCCTCCCCCTGATCATCACTATCATGAGAAATCACTTCTTTTTGTGCATTTTTGTCAAGATCGGCAGCGGCTTCGCCTTTACTACCTCGGTTGACATTATTAATTTTTTTAGATGGTTCGTCATGTACCTGAGCTTGAACCGTTATTTTTTTGGAGATAGACCAAGCAGATCCTGATTTCTTCCCAGAGGAAGGAATCGAAGAATTCGAAGATGATTTATCCGACGTTTGTTTTTGTTTATTATTTTTTGGTAGTGTCTCCTGTACCGCTGCGATTTTGGAATTTGCGGGTCCGTTTCGTCCGTTTTGGTTGCTAATCATACTATTTATCTGTCCGTCTGATGTAGTAGTAGACAGAATGTCTTCTTCTTCTCTAGGTTGATGCCAGTGACACCGAGTCACTTCCGAGAAAGACGTCAACGTCAAAACTGTCGATGTCATTGGCTACTAAAGGAATGGGTGAAATCGGTTTGTTTTCAATTAAACTAACCTCAATTTTGGGAGATCCTGAAGTTTTTCCTATTTTTTCCTCCAAATAGGATATTTTTTCACGAAGTAAGTCGTGGACCTCATTGCGCTAGGGCACCTAGTAGACCATTGTTTTTGGCATAGAGTCCCAGTTTATCATGGACTGTCATGTTTGCTGAATCATTGCATTCATAACAAACAACCTCCTTTACTGCCTGAACTATGAATCCTGGAGTTTTTCTTATACAATAGCTATGAAAGGCTTTCTCACATTTTACACATTTAACACATTTACTTAGTTTTTTACTACAAATGCTGCAGAAAACGCAAACTTTTTGAGCGGACGGCGGCAGGCGATTCTCATCGTCCGCCATCTTGAAAATCAATTAATAAAGATAGCAATAAAATGACCTTCAACACCATGAAATCTTAAAACTTGGTTTCGAATATAACTTGTTGGCGTTAACGAACCACATAACATCCAATTCAAATTTAATTGCTTAAAACTGTCCCATTTTGTATAATAATTTATCCATGCAATGTTAATTTGAACATACGAAAAGTCCTATTTTCGAATGAAAACGTGATGAATATCGCAAAGGAAAATAAAGTAATTTATATAAAACATATTTGTTTCATGAAAAAGTAAACAAAATCCTTTAAAGATAATATCAGTTCTTCTTTATTTACTGTTCTGCTTAGATATTACCCTCATTCTCATTTTCTTCCCCTGCAATTGGCCTGCTTAATAAAAGAAAATATGATTGGGAACGACCCGTTTGTGTGACATACTTTTCTTGGGTTTATGTAGTTGCGAGAGTTTTTTATATTGTGCAATTATATAGTATACAACCAGATTTTGCGGACTATTAGAACATTATTATTGCCACCAATGAAAAATTACGAAAACCAAAAGCGGTTCAGTAGATTTTAATAATCCGAAAATGAAATTGAAAAAAAATGGCTTGGCTCATTTCTAGCATAAGGAGTGCAAATGCTTTAAAAATTCTGAGTATATTGTAATCTACTAAAATGCATAAGCTACTAAACAAATATCACCTTGTCGCAAGTTTGAACTTGAACTTGAAGATTGTTATACTGTTTGCCAAATGAAAGAACCTGGACGGAAAGAATGCGGGCAAAAAATGTTCTCGCATATTTAGATGCTGCCACATTTTTTTCCCAATAATCCTAATTTATTTTCTGTCTACTTTCCTATAGTGAATTTACATATTTAAATTTCCTACTTGAATACCCTGGAATTGATTGCCTTTTGCTCCACAAATGATTGAAATTTTGTTTGGATTGTTATAGAGCCACTTCGGGCCCGGCTCAAGGATGTAAACTGCACAAGTGCAAGTTTAGTGACCCTTATGAAATTTGTACCTAGTTTCTTCGATTCGGTGTCTATTCGGACACCGTTTTCAAGAAAAGCAAAAAACTAAAAATGAAAATGGTTAGCAAATACAATAAAACAGTAAAAAGCTCTTGCAGATTGTCAGGCTTTAAACTGACTTTGACAAGATGACAATTATAATGCCATATTTAATTACTGGGTAACTGGTATTTAGTTTGATAATAAGGTGTTATTTGGTAAATTAATTTTAATTTCCTACTTGAACACTTAATTTTGTTATTTTCCTTAATACTACTGTCTTCTATTATTTACTATTTTATTTACACAGGGAAATACGGAATACGGAACAAGTATATTATAATATTTATATTTTATTCGCCTTCAAGCTGTTTAAAATACGCGACAATAGGCAACAGTGCGACGTTTACTTGATTTTTAGCGAGAAGGCAGTTTAGTGATTGGTCACAGGATATATTAAATACACTTTGACCCTAGACCAACACCTAATTTTTTTTACATATTTTAAAATTTCGGCAGCGACTGGCTTTAGCCATTGGCGTGGAAATTGCCGATGCCGAACTGTGTGGTTATTTATATTATTTGGTTTGTAGGGTCTGGTGATATATAGGTTTTGTCGATTTTGCAAATTCTCTTTTTTCACTAGAAAGGGGTGTCCTATATAGTAGTTTAAGCCAAAAAAGTCGGAAGATCCGCTACATTTGAACCGGAAAAATGCCCTCAAAATTCGAGTTTTGACACAAATTTTCAGCACCACTTCACAAAAGCACTAGAAATATAGACAAAACACATCTGAAAATCAATTGTCGGGTGAGAATATTAACTAGGATACATTTGCGTCGAACGAGACACCTCCGTTTTGTTCCGGTCCTAATTTAAAGCGACTCATAGCCATAGCCCCATTAAACAAAATTAAATTTTCCTTGTAAATATCCATCCTTCTTTTTACTGTCAACTGTCACAGTAGCCAAAACAAAGATTTTTAAGAAGGCACACTGTTGCTAGACGTTTACTGTAGTTTCGTTAGCAAAATTCACTAGAAAAATGGTGCGCTATAAGCGCAGCTTATTCACTACCAGCTAGTCATTTTGCGGCGGCATCCTTTGATTTGGCAAAGTCAATAACCAACTTTTGCAAATTTTAGAAGAGGGTCATGACTTAATATTGTTTTAAACGCCTGTGCATCTGAATAATACTTTTGACAGTTCGTTTAATTTAAAATATGCTTTTCCTACTACCGTGCGTAAAGTACTCACTTTACGCACTCTCTAGGATTCGTAAAATAGGCTTTTTTAATGTTTTTTTTTAAACACTAGTGCGTAAAGTAAATCTGACATATTTTTTGACATTTAGGGCAATGCGCAAAATAATATGTTTTACGCACTAGTGTGCAAAATAATTTATTTTACGCACTAGTGCGTAAAGTAATTTAATAATATTTTTTTTTGATATATTTTTCGGTAGGAGAAAAAATTTTATATGCTACTCATGTGTAAAGTACCCTTTTTTTATTCAATTTCAATTAATTTTTTTTATCAATATTCCCATTCATAAAAAAAGGTTCACTTTACCCACATGTTGCATAAATAACTATTTTATCGTCTAAAATCCGTTTAAAAACGATTTTAAAACGCACAATTGTATAAAAATCCGAAATTTCCGAACCTCTCAGGGCGATACCCGAGGCTTCGGACGAATTTGTCATGTATTTTGAAGCGAAAATTCATTTTAAATTCAACTGTGGAACTGAACCGCTCAGGGCGCAGTGCCCGACACTCCAACTTTCCGATTTCGATAGAGTTGACTAGCTGGTAGTGAATAAGCTGTGCTATAAGTGTCTCTACTCTTTTTATTTAGGTGAATGATTTTTTTATTGCAGTAGCACATCCTATATTGCTCGACGAGCGGTGTGTGTGCGAAGGTGTTGATTGACACGGTTCTTGAATAGTTAGCTTGGGGAACAGATGTCCTGTGAGCATATTCGCATGTAACAGGCAAGATGTCTATACGGCAATGCCGATCGTTTCTTCATATGTGACGTGCACTATAGCATTTAGTCAGATGTCGTGACTGTTACATAGAATCAACAAATAAGTCTTCAATTATTTTAACTAACACGCATGGCCCTCCGCTCGCTTCGCTCGCTACGGGGGCTCAACAAACGGAAACTAACCAAGTGCTAACCAAAACTAACCCAAAATAAAAACAAATAAAATAAAAAATTTGGGTTAGTTTTGGTTAGCACCTGGTTCGTTTCTATTTGTTGAGCCCCCGTATAGGGAGCGAAGCGAGCGGGGGGGCCATGCATCAATTGTTTAAATAATTGAAGACTTATTTGTTGATTCTATGTAACAGTCACGACATCCAACTTAATGCTATCATGCACGTCACATATGAAGAAACGTTCGGCATAGTCGAATGGACATCTTGCTTGTTACATCCGAATATGCGTCCTGGGAGTGAGTTCCACAGTGATGCAGTGCGCCAGACAAAGGAGTTCTTGTAAAGCGATGTTCTAAGTGTTTTCAGTTGTACGACGAACCGGTGCGCTCTTGCCGTCTATCGTGACTGTCTGACAGGCGTTGTCAGGGGTGGGATAAGGCGGGCCAAATCCTGGGAACATCTGCCGTAAAAGTATCTGTAAAACAGGGATTTCTCGGTCACATGTTTGCGGTGTTTCAGACTAACCAGATTCCGGGTCAACTCCGGGTCACCGACGAGACGCACAACTCTCTTCTGAACGGAATCCAGTGGCTTTAGGGTGTGCTCTGGCGTGGCACCCCAGATGTGTGAGCAATATTCTAAGCACGGTCTTATTTGCGCTTTGTAAAGCAAAAGCAACTGCGGCGGTGTATACATTTTTTGTTGCGAAATAGCGTACCAAGCTTCTGGGAGGCTGATTTTGCGTCGTTAGCAACATGGTCATGTCAGGACATATTGCTGTTATGTCAGGACATATTGCTGTTGACCGAGACCCCCAGTAGTCCGATTGAATGAAGATGATGGGATGGTCGATCCTGCCATAATGATATCATTGCCCGCCGTATGGTAAACGTGGCTGCTTGGGTGATTGTTCAATGTGCATTTGCATCCATTCATCGGAATAAAGGAGACATTTATTCAATTACACTATTCCTTTGTATGTATATATTCGTCAAATATTTCACTTCATACATGGCCCTCCGCTCGCTCCGGGGGCGTAACCAAACAAACCTAACCCAATTGGTTGCGCCCCCGAAGCGAGCGGAGGGTCATGCGTGAAGTGGAATATTAAATATACTTAAATAGTAAAGAACACTGTTATTCCCCATAAGAAATTGTGTAACTTTTGGAAACACTGTGCCAGGCCCCCGGTGTCGGTTACTAAAATTTCATTATTTTCACGTTACAATTTCAATATTTTCACGTTACACTTGGGAAAGTCGTAGTGGAAGTTTGCCCTTCTAGGGCAATTTAGGCTCAAAACTCGGATATTTTTTTGGCTCAAATGTGGCGAATCCTCCGATTTTTTTGGCTTATGCTACTCTATAGGACACCCCTTTACTAGCGAAAAAAAAAAGAAAATTTGCAAAATCGACACAACCTATATATCATCAGATCCTTAATTTGATGATATCTTTGAAGATTTTTAACCTTTCTTATATTTTTCTTGCATTTGGTGATTATTATACGCGGTTAACTAATTTTTATATATTTCGGATAACTCTCTTAACTGAACTCTCTAAATTAAAATTTTTATTACAAAACAATTCCGAACGTTCTATAAAGAGCGTTTTGGAACATACTTGCGTCAATATTGCCTAACTTTTAATACAAAAATTGAATGCTAGAGAAATCATATGAATTAGCTACGATAAACCGTTTTTTTCCAAATTAAGCGACGTCATCAATGACGTAAATACAAAACCTTCGGGAAACGAACTCTACTTATTACTACAACATATTTATGCAATACATACAACAAATAATATCATAGAATACTATCCTTATTATAAAAATGAGATATTATTATATGATATATGAGACTGCAATATAAAAAAAAATGTAATTAATTTTAACGTCTTAAACTAATCAATATTATCAATAATAATATGGTAAGAATAACCTCGTGCGCCTATGGGAGGGCAAGATTTTTTACGTGCTAGTCCTCTACCCCCTTCAGTCGTTGTTAAGGTTCACTCGCTTGGCGCACTATATAAACATTAAAGGCAAACTATAAACAACGCGAGCAATCAACGGGAGCGACTTTGAACCTTATGCATGCAATGGTCATAATTTTGTTTTATATAAATACGCTACCGAATCCTCAGTTCGGCAGACATTGATCTCATCTCCAGCTCCCAAGGTTAGTCACTTGACGACTGCCTTCTGGGTTCTATCCGCTCCTAGAGTTAGTCATACGACTGCTTTAGGTTCAATTCCTTTCCTACCCAACCTGGTACCGGTTAGTTACTTGACGACTGCTAGAGCCAGGGGTTGCACAACCTCCATAGTAAAGTCTTGACAAGAAGTTTGTCAGAGTGTTGAGAAAGACAAGTGTCTAAATAGTCAGTTAAAAAGTTTAGTGACAGCTCTTAGTGTTCTTAAATAAAACCCAGCCCTTAAGAAAAACTATAAATTATAAGACAGTAAACAAAGACCTATAAACAGTACCTGAAATCGAGAAAACATGCGCACCGTAGTAATCGGGTATAATAGAATCTCATTTTCTCTGACCAATAATTGTTGTTAAAGTTTTATCGTTAATACATTGTTATTGTTATAAACTAAACGTGCTTACTTTATCATCTCTTCTTACCCCACGTGACGCGATCCCGGTCTACCTCAGTTACCCCCCGGCACGCTAAACAAAGCTTGTCCTCACGAGTAGAACATTTAGTGGTAGAATTAAAGGAAGCATTGAGATCCTGTCATTGTACTAATCGCGACGAGCCTCTTCTCTGAGAAGTTATTCTTTAAATAAACGAGCTACCCCTAAAATTACTCGTGACACGTGGTGGAGGCGCCGAAGCTACCCCTGACACGTTGTTAGAGAAAAAAAAATAATTAAATTATAATTAAAAAATTCAAAACACGCGCCAGTATTATTTCGCGCGATCAATAAAACTAATATAATTCAAAAAATTTTATTATCAATATAAGGCAATTTTTAAATTACGCGTGTTCAAGCTACGTCCATTGCTGTATACACATCGCCCTCTGGCAGCAGTCGTTTAAAGCTGCAAGCTGGTGAACTCAAGCCATCTACGTCGAGGACAGAGGCGCAATCTAGGGATCTAAGTTCATACCTGAAACAAACGAAAAAGTTGTTAGCTACGTTTTTAAAGCCTGCTAATTTTTGGCGAAGGTATAAGGATATACGTTAATATCTAGAAAAGATAAATATATATAAGTACATGGAATAGGAAAGAAAAAATAGCTAGCTCAGGAAACAATATGTCTCAGTAAAGCAAAATAACAAATGGCTAAAAAACCATACCCACTACGAAACAGGATACCCAGTGATAATACACCGATAGAAGAAAGATCAATATTCCAGGCAACAAGGCTAAGTCTGCAGAGGACTCCGCCGACATCACCCCTACCAAACTTGGAAACAATCGCAAAAATCCAGATAGATTCTACCTTAATAGATTTAAGGCCATCTACGGTAGGAATTTCAAATAGCACAAAAATCAGCCAAGAGGAGGACTGCAAATTGAGGAAAGAGGAAAGTAACGACAGTGAAGAGAGTACAGATAACGAAAGCCGGCCTACATCACCACAATCTATTTTAGGAAATATAGAAATAAAGATGGCAAACACCACAATTGTAGACGCAATGGCGACGGCAAAGAAAGCAAGCTTACCGCAATTTATAAACCCGCCTACATTTAATCCTTGTCAAAATAGAGCTAGCGAGTTCCTGAGAGGATACGAAAGGACAGCTATAGCAAACGGTTGGGACGAGGGTCTAAAAATAGCATACCTGGGCACATTCCTAGACGGCGCAGCAAATCTTTGGTTTTATGAATACACTTCAAAGAACCCTAACAAAGATTGGAACGAGCTGTGCGAAGACTTCAAAAAAGAGTTTGAAGATAAAAGCTATGAGAATACGTTAAAAAAGAGGTTAGAACAGCGGAAACAAAGCCCAAATGAGACTGTCGTAAACTATATGTACGAACTTCGTGTACTGTACCACGACTATAAAACACATTTGGATATGGAAGAGTTTACACACATATTCAATGAAGGGTTAACAGAGGAGAACAAATATCACTACTACTGGCTAACTAATGCGCCAAATTATCCCCCGGGAACTTGGGAGGAGATGAAAGAAATATCCAGAACCATTGATAAGGCGCCAAAAAAGGTCGAGCATACGGATATACCAAGACCGCAAAGACCACAATACTATCAGCCTATAGACCGGTATTTTTTGAGCAACATGGCAGAAGTAGGCCACCATTCGGACAACAAGCCACATTCAGACAACCACTCTTCCAACCAAGAAACACATTCAGACCTCCATTCGCAACCGATACAAGGCCACAAAACTACTACCAAGGATACCAGCAACAGAACCAAAATAAAAACAATAAACAACAATACTCATATCAAAATAGGCAACGAAATGCCAATAACAACCCCATATGCTATACCTGTGGAAAAGCAGGACACTTTGCTGCAACATGCAATAGTCAAGAGTACCCAAACGGGGGCAGGTGGCAGAAGTAACCCCAGTCACCTGGAGCACGGGGAGAAACGACAGGTCAGGAGTATTAAGCATCACAATTGTCTTAAATAATAAACCAGTAAAAGCAATCATTGACACAGGGTCACAAAATAATATAATACAAGAAAAGTGGGCACCAAAAATTAAACGTAAAAACAGTAATACCATTTTACTAACGGCAGGAAGCCACAAAATACCAGTATTAGGGGAAATAAACACTCCAATACAAATACAAGGTAGCCAGACATTTAAAGACAACATATTGGCAAAAATAATATCAGCAGCTCCATGTCCAGTTATCTTAGGAATGGACTTCTTAGTAAAAAACCAGGCATTAATCGATATAAAAGAAAAAGCATTAATTTTAAATAATAAATATAAAATTCTACTACAACAGGAATCAGGAATAGAAAATCAAATATCTGGCATAGTAATAAATAGGAATGATGAAGAAGCAGGAATACCTACAAAAAAATACGAGAAATAAAGACTGACATAATAATCAGTCCTGACGTATATAACAGGTCCTTCAACAAATTTCAAGCATTCATGACAGCACATGAACTGATAGAACAAAACAAAATAGAACATATCATAACAGAAAAAGAACAAGATATATATAACTTACCAAAAAATATAGCCTTAGTCTATGGCATAACAACAGCCTTTGTAACACATAGAACAGTACAAAAACAACTTAAAAAGGTATTCCCAAAGATAAAAAATAGACCGAAAGCCAAATTAGGCAGCGTACCGCCTCTTGCATAGGTAGCCTATTTAAGAAAAAACAGACAATAAGTATGGGAAAATAAGGATAAAAGATTATAACCTACTGTTGGGAAGGTGAGGCATTTTTCTCTGTTAGTCAAAGCACGAACACAAAAAAGGAAATGCCAAATATGAATTAAATTTTCACATAGTAGAAAAAGTGATTGTGCTAGCATTTAGAAAAATCATTATTTCGTAAAACAAAATCGGCAATTTGTGTTCAGATAGACAATTTTAAATATAAACATATAAGTTCAATAAACTACAATATTGGTACTATAGGTAAATTATTAAAATACAGGGCCGTAGTTGAGTGATATAATATTAGATGTACAAAATTATTTAATAAAATATAATTAATCAAATTTTTTCTTTACAATTATGGAATTATCTGCAATATGGGTAATATAGTTAAATTTAATATGGGAAAACAAGCCCATCTGTATACATTAATAAGCCCGATAATTTTCCATGTAATAGATATGATAAATAGAGTTGGGTAATATTAAAAACAGGATCGACTTATTTGAATTAAGTAATGTAAATAATTATAGAAAGAAGTGCTATAAACTATCTCCCTAGTAACTCTAGAATTAAAATTGTTCAACTAGCGGGGGATCGACGCATTTCCTGTTAGCTGTAACTATAGCAATTATGCAAACAAGCGTTGATTGTCGAATAGGCGCCTATTTGACAGTCAACGGTAAAGTATAGATATTTCAAATATGTAAAATACTAAGTGGGGAATTATACACTCAACTTGTTCTCTGTTAATCTAGAATTAGAGTTAAGTATAAAATTTCAAAGACAATTTATAAAAATATGTTTCTTTTTTTTTTATTTTGTGTACCAAGCACCAGTGGATGTCCATACTAGTCTCTCCAGCAGGCTCTTACTTATGATACCCTCAAACAGTTCAATGGTATGTCAATGCTAAGACATATAGACTGCAGTGGAGGCTAGAGAGAATTACTAAGGATCAGCCTGGATCCAGAAAGTAACAAGACCACTGATGGATATTTTTTTATGTTCTATAAATTATAATATCACATAGTATTATGCGGCAAGTTTTTTCGAATTGAGGTCTTTCTTTTTTGAGCTATAGCGGTCGCATTAATGTTGGGGACCAACATTTAGAGGGCGGGGACCGTGTAATCTACTAAAATGCATAAGCTACTAAACAAATATCACCCTGTCGCAAGTTTGAACTTGAACTTGAAGATTGTTATATAAACATTAAAGGCAAACTATAAACAACGCGAGCAATCAAGGGGAGCGACTTTGAACCTTATGCATGCAATGATCATCACTTTGTTTTATATAAATACGCTACCGAATCCTCAGTTCGGCAGACTTAGTCTCACCTCCAGCTCCCAAGGTTAGTCACTTGACGACTGCCTTCTGGGTTCTATCCGCTCCTAGAGTTAGTCATACGACTGCTTTAGGTTCAATTCCTTTCCTATCCAACCTGGTACCGGTTAGTTACTTGACGACTGCTAGGGCCAGGGGTTGCACAACCTCCATAGTAAAGTCTTGACAAGAAGTTTGTCAGAGTGTTGAGAAAGACAAGTGTCTAAATAGTCAGTTAAAAAGTTTACTGAAAGCTCTTAGTGCTCTTAAATAAAACCCAGCCCTTAAGAAAAACTATTAATTAAGACAGTAAACAAAGACCTATAAACAGTACCTCAAATCGAGAAAACATGCGCACCGTAGTAATCGGGTATAATAGAATCTCATTTTCTCTGACCAATAATTGTTGTTAAAGCTTTATCGTTAATACATTGTTATTGTTATAAACTAAACGTGCTTACTTTATCATCTCTTCTTACCCCACGTGACGCGATCCCGGTCTACCTCAGTTACCCCCCGGCACGCTAAACAAGGCGTGTCCTCACGAGTAGAACATTCAGTGGTAGATTAAAGGAAGCATTGAGACCCCGTCATTGTACTAATCGTGACGAGGCTCTTCTCTGAGAAGTTATTCTTTAAATAAACGAGCTACCCCTAAAATTACTCGTGACAATATTTAAAGATTTATCCAAAAAGATTATTACGCGTTTTATCTGGGGATTATCAGAAAACATTTTATACATGTCATGGTTAACAATCATTTTAGACTGGTGCAGCTTCCTTCATTGGAGAGAAAGACTTTGAACCTTTTTGTGGCGATTCTAAGAAGGTTATAGACTATAATCATATTAAGAAAACATAAACTTTCATTGGAACCAACAACATATTTTTTTCTAGAATTTTGACGTACAATTCTTATTTCCTGGCTTAATTATGCCATTATTGATATTATAACTTTGGAGGCGTAGTAATACACTTAAAATACATTAAGTTTCGTTTCACTTCTCTTTTCTGGTTACGAAACGGCATTTCGCGTGTACCACAGAAAAATAAATAAATATGATAAGATTTTCTCCGAAGGAAAGCAATAATAAAACGCGCAATTGCTTCCATCTTGACGATAATGGCAAGCACATGCTACCTCGTGATAAAATATGAGATTCCTTTAATAAAAATACAATGAAAGGCATCTAATCGAATATACGATAATGTAAAATAAAAGAATGTGGTAAAATGTACGGAAAATTTGTCACATGCGAATCAAGAGAAATAGCTTTTACTATTATTTTTTTTCAGAACGGTATCAGCTATGAAATAAAAACTAATTTAGAACAATGATATAAGTGGTGGGGCCACGAGGAGGGGAGGGGGGTGCGCTCCGACCTCCCACCCCTACTGGTCAGCACCTTTGCTGCGCCCATATACATATATACATAATGAAAATGAATAACCGTATCTCCCATTTATTAATGGGTTAATTACATATTTTTACGATTACTTATTCTGATAACTTTGGGTCAATTGTTGGAAGCAACTAAGCCAAACCTAACTTAAAATAAACAATATTTGGAAATAACTAGAGGTTTTATTAACCTTGTATATCTTGATATTGAATATTTTATAAATATTACAATAATTTATCGTAATATCAATTTTTTTTTAGTTAGTAGATCCATTACTGATAAAAAGTAAGCTTTACTCTATTGCACATGATCCTATTCACACCGTTACTTTCGATTCAAAACTTTCCTTTTCAGGCAATATAGAACGATACAAAATTTTCGCAAAGAAAGAAAAGACTTTTCATCAACTTTTTCATGCAGAGCTCACAAAGTTTTCCACATAATAGTAACGCGATCGAAAGAAAAAAAACATCTTTTCAGATACATCATTAAGGTTGAAAGTTTCTTATATTTGTTAGAAGTATTTTTGTAAGGAGATTTATGTTCGAACGAACTTTTAACAAAGTTTGCATCTTGTCATTATATCATAATTTGATAATGATTCTAAACTTTTTGGTATGCGGAATCGAAGCTTGCTTCATAGAATAACAATGAGGCAGTTGTTCATTAATAATAACAATATGCCAATAAGCTTTTGCAAAATATGCGGGTAATCGGCCGGAGAATACAAAATTTATGTTGATATTGTAAGTTTAATTTTAGAATTATACTTAGTAATTTTTTAAGTTGAGATGAAGCTTTTTCGGCATTATTAAATGAATCCCGAATATATGCAAAACTCTTGTTTTGATTACTGAGCCAAACTCCTCAGAAAAATGGAAAAATGTACTCAAATTTGTAAAAAAACAAAAATTCATATTTCGAAAACTAACCGTTTCTACAGAAAACGGTGATAATTTTTGAATTGAGAGAGTTCGAAATATTATTTTTCCAGGAAATTTAAAAAATCATTTTGTCCATACAAAATTTTCGTTACCTCCTTTCAAAAAATTTCCAGTTTTTCCTCTCTCGAGGATCTTTACCTTATCGCGGTGAGAGAGCTCAGTAACCTCAATGACTCTGAGAGAAATGCCAGCGGTAAAGTAAGAATCAACTAAGAAAAAGCCACGAGCGTCATATCTGACAAAAACCGCGAACATTGAACAGAAATAATCTAAAGTGAGACAGAACGCGTTTTACGGATGATGCGGTGGCTTTTTCTTAGTTGATTCTTACTTTAGCATAGCTACTGGTAGGGCCTCCCATGCCGGTAAGGTCGAAGACGAGAGGTGAAACTAAAAAAGATCCGAAACGGTAGCGTCGCGTCGCTACTCATAGTGAGCGGCTACAAACAACGTTTGACCCAGAATGGGCAGCTGAGACTATTATCAGGAAAGCGAGGGAAAACTACTTGATACATTCCCCCTCAGCATATCATTATGGCTCAGTTTCAAACAGAAATGGCCCTCAGTCCCGGGCACCCCTTAAATGGGGAGAGGGTGCGAAGAATTAAATTAGTTAACAAGCATCGAATAGGAACATAGAATGTTAGGAGCATGTTCCAAGCAGGGAAAGCAGCAAATACCGTAAAAGAAATGCTACGGCTGAAAATTGATATTCTCGGTTGCAGCGAAGTAAGGTGGCCAGGCACTAGAAGATCTGTGAATGATCACTATATTTACTATTCAGGTGAGGATAACCCACAACATAGTAATGGGGTTATAGTTATAATCACAAAAGAAGTGAATAAAACAGTCCTTGGTTTCATACCGGTATCAGATAGAGTGGCAATAATGAAGCTAAATTCCACTCCATGTAGGCTTAATATCATACAGGTCTATGCACCAACATGCGATGGCAACGATGAAGAGGTTGAAACATTTTATGGTGACATAAAAACAGCACGGAAGTAAACAAAATAGGAAGAAGTGACAGTTTTAATGGGCGACTTTAACGCTAAAGTTGGCAAAGGAGTGCACGAGGATATAGTGGGTTCTTATGGATTGGGTGAGACGACAGAGGAGAGACACTATTACAATTCTACAAAGAAGTTGACCACTCAATAATGAACACTTTCTTCCAGTTACCTCTCAGACGATTATCTACCTGGAAATCACCTGCAGACAATGACCAACACATAGTTAAAAATCAGATTGACTTTATTACAGTAAATAAGAGATTTCGAAATTCACTCACGTCTGTAAAGGTATATCCAGGTGCAGACATTTATTTAGATCATAAATTGTTACTGTTAACTCTCAGAATACGGCTAAAGAAAACCGAGAGAAAATCCATTGATAATTTTTAGAGCGATTTGTTTTATATAAAAAATAATATATATGCTTCACTGAAGTAAGGGGCCTAGTCTAATTAGTATTGGGTTAGTACAGGGTCTCCACTACCGAATTCCACTACAAGTTTCACGACATAATCGAGCTTTAAGATAGCTTTTGGTCGGGTTAAACAACTAATTTTTTAATTATTTTTTGCCATAAAGGTGGGGGTGGCAATTATCTGCATCATTAACCACAATCAAATTAGTGGACTGTTGAATGAATTTCTCGGTCAGTCACCAATTTGTGAGGATAATTAATTTATTTAATTTAATTTAAATGAGACTAGGGGTGGATTCGATTTAACGGTTCTCCCGTCAACTATGTTATATATGTGATTGTGGGCGCCAAGCTCTTAGAGATGATGCAAACAGAAAATATAGAATATTTAGATAACAATAACTAAAATTTGCAAAGATAAAAATAATTCACATCTTATAGAGCCCAGTCCTGTAGTAAAGTAATGAAGATAAATTTTTTTAAAAACAATATATTAATTTAACAACTAATTTACAATTATCAATGATGAAGTTTTTGTTAAAAATTGTTGAAATGCATATAATCGGCTGTAAATACAACTTACAATATAGTTAATGAAGTTTAAACCTGACTAAATTGACTAGTAATGTGAACAATGAACAATTTTAGTTATTATAACAAGTTGGTCTTTCTAATCTAAAAAACTCCTTGACATATCCAAATACTTAACTCGTCCTGTTATCTGCAAACCACGTGATCAGTTGGGACCTCTACTGAAAACCTATTTGCCTGTGCCTAACTGTGTAGGTGTCGTCTTGGAACAGGAGTTACATAAAGAAAATATTAGGTGTTTTAGACCAACTTGTACCGCTAATTAATTAATTAGACGAGTAACCTGTGGACCTCAGTTTGATATACAAGGTTTTAACCAAAAACTTGAAAATCTACTGGTTACAGCAAATATAATCAGAACTTAAATTATAATTTAAGTTCAGCAAAAATTATAGATAACTATGATTAAATAACACTATGAATAATTACTGTTACTCAAGATATTTCTTTTCTTTACTTAGAGATATGAAATTCAAAGAAAATTATGATTGAAATTAGAAATTTAATTAATTTTAAATTATGAAACTTGTCCAACAGTGGCTCTCGGCAACTTCAAATAGCAAATAACTAGTTTTTATAAAAAAAAAAAAAACAAAAAACGAGGTACAACTTCTCTTAAACAAGTCTAATGACTCTAAATAGGTAATTTCTTTACTTAATTTATTAATATGGCCCTTGGCACATAAACAATAATTTGACGTAAATTCGGTCTCAATTAATCAAAGATAAAGATAAGATAATTACTATCTCGCTTTGAGATAGGAACTTAGATAAACGATAAAGAAAAAATAAACCAGGTAAATTTACACACATGTTCTTAAACCTCTTTAATATGCAAATCAATGTCGGTACATCATGGATCAAACGTGACACGATAAGTGATAATAATAATTATAGTTTGATGTTACAAATCAACTGAAAAAATAATGAAATAAGCCTGAATCAACTATACTACTAAAGAAAATTCAGCGAAATTCTACTCAAATTCAATTAATTACCTTTTACAGAAACATATAAAATTCGCTTTGAGAATCTTCCAAGTAATACTGTTCAATTTAAATGGAAATATGTAAAATCTAAAATCATATGTATGACCACTAAACGATGGAATAATTACACCAATTTGACCGATAAAATACGCAACCACCTTCTTATCAAAATTGTACATTCTACCTATTTAAATTCAATGGCTTTTCATTGGGCAATTTAAAACACTTGACAATCATTGTAGGAAACCCGGCGACAAACTAAGGAAACATTCAACATACGCTAAATGTAGCAATCTATCGTAGATTACAGGCATTGAACAACCCTCTAGGTTCTTCAATTAGCTACTACACGAGATAAGCCCGTTTCCGAACAGATGACATTCCCAAAATCAAGCGATCTGTACCGACACAAATCCATAAATTAAAGATACCAATCTGCGTACCTGTTCTTCTTAGAGTTAATTGTGCAAAATATATCGATTTACAGATAGAAGTCACTGCAGATCATTATATCGAACATTGAAAACCATTGATAAATAGGTAGAATTAACGGAGCGGAATAGACTTATATTTGATAACATATATTTAACATATATTCCGTTACACTGTATTAAAACCGGGTGGTGGGGGTTTTACACATAGGTTGTGAATTGAAACGGATAAGCATGTTAGTTATTAAGTAATTTAATAATACAATTGTTCATTTGCATTTGATATGAAAAATATATATAATTCTTAAACTACTATCACGCATTCATTCATTCACTCCCATAGGACTAAATATACACCAAGTTACTTATTACTAAATATCTAAAGAACAAAACGTCTTGTTTATTTAAATCTGTACCGAATTAAATTAACCATTTTCTGTCTTTGAAATTTCAACCTTTCTTTCACACTAAAATTACCTTGAGGTCTTCGTCGATTCTCTACTGTTATCGTACCCAGGGATAGGCCTATTAAACTTCAAACATTTGATTTCATTTGCTAGTACTGGCATGGATTTCTCTACCGCCAATTTCCATGCGCCATTTTATATCTTCTTCAAGAGAGACGCTACGATTCTGTATTGTCTTAGAATTGCGTTAAAACGCTCAAAAGAGTTACAGCAGAGGTACAGCAGATATTCTATAAATATCTGTGCATACCAAATGAGAAAATGGCCTTAAGGGACTTGATATTTGGCCCGAGGGAGCTACAGCACTTTTTACTGCTATTCGAGTGAACGCTTGAACTGAATTACACAGAGCGGTGACTGGACCAATGCCATTACGTTTGAGTGGTTCTGTGGCACTAAAATGAGAAAAATAACTAAATCTTGGCATCAAACAGGGCTGCAACAGAGGCAGATGTTTTTGGCGCCAACTTTATGAGGAGCGGTGACTGGACCAACGCATCACGTTTGAGTATTTTCAAGGCACTAAAAGCTAATTTTCCTATCGGTAGGCGGCAAACTGAAAGCCGGCTGAAAGAGTGGAAAATTCACGGGATAATACCCGTCACTGGATGCATTTGAGAGGGTGGAAGCATGTTCTTTCTCTCTTTGACATATTGTTGTTTACACAACACTGATTGAGAAAAAGATATATTTAATTGAAAACGATTAATAACGATTTGTTTGACGAAATGACATTTTGCTTTCTAGAGAATGTTGCCTATAACGGAATCTGTTAAACCGACAAACCAGGTTCGGACTAAGGAGTAACTGAAATACAATGCTTTAAAAGGACAATTTTCTTTTTACCTTGGGTTGAATCAATATATTCTTAGATTAATTATGGCTTATTCATCCTACAGACATACAGGGTATTATTACCAAACCATAAGGTGAAAACCGATAAGTTAATACACTTGTTGGGGTGTTTTCCTAACAGCTTTATTAGTTTTATTATTTTTTGCCGAATTTTAGAGCAAAGATTTTAATAACAAAGGAAACGCTTTAAAGTGAAATGTTTCTGTACAGCATTGTTGTCCGCTGTCAAGAAAACGTACAATTAGTGAACTCTCTTTCGCTGCTTGATATGGGCCTTTCTGAGAATTAGTCGCTAAGCGGATTTTGCCGAAGTTACCGATACATTGATTTTGTCTGTTATAAATTAGTGCTATTTTTCCATCCTTTTGAATATCCTTAGCTTAGATCTGAAAATATGAAGAAACTACATAACACTCAACTAATAATACAGACCCCACAAGGGGAATTCGCAAATGATGACCATCATCATCATCCAGTTCTCGCCCATGATGTCAAACACCATGCCCAGGGAGATGAATGTCAAAGTTTATGCGTTCCCAAACCGTTCCTGCTAGACATAGGGTAATATCAATCTTGTAGTGTTATCCAGGCTCATGGGATTAATAACTAACTACTCAGTTGAAACATCTCACAACTGTTTGCAGTATCTATAGATCTATAAATGGATCTTGTAAATATTTCAAGATGGCGGCGACAGAAGATAAAGATAAAGATAAAGACCCAAATCAAACTGTTTTTCTGTGTTGAACACGCGACTGTGCGCTTCTGCAATATGTGTAAGGTACGGCAGTACATTTCACAAGTCGTGCGCAAAAAGAGACTTCGCTAGCAAGGTAAAGGAAGCTGAAATCAAGAACCTTAAGCTTCATCGAGAAGAACTCCAAAGAGAAAACATTGCCCTAAGAGCCAACCAGATTAACTCATCAGTCGGGGACAACGAGACCAAGAAAGAGCTAAAATTGGAAGTTTCATATCTAAAAAGGTTAGTGAATGAAACCTCTGAGAAAAACAACATTCTAAAAGAAAACAATCGTTTGCTGCTTGAGAAGATAAGCGCGTATGATCGACAAGGTACGCATCGTCATTACAAACCCATTACAGAGGTAATTGGGGCGAAGCCCGAGTTGATAGTAGCGGCGGTGGCGGGGCCCTGTCCATTCTACAGTGTTGCCAACATTTAAGCAAATCGGGCCAGAACACAAGATTCTTCTTCTTCTTCTTATTCTTCTGGTCAAAAGCCCAAACACACCAATTCGGCCAACCAAAAAGGCGCGTCAGAGGAACCAGCTGCTAGGAATGGACAAAATTCCGAATCCGAACTACAGCCGAGTGACTCGAGTGACCCAAGCGATGGGTTTGAATACCAACGCCATGAGAAGCGGCAACGTCGCAGGCAAGGAAACGTCAATGTCTCGGAGAAAACTAAAAGTTGACGTTGATAGACAAAAGGAAATGGCTGGAAAAGGCAGCAGAAAAAACAACCCAAAATTATTCTATGGAACTTGGGCACTTCAGATGAGTTTCGGTCCAATAACAATGGCAAAAAGGCTTGGATCTTTCTCTCTAAAATTAATCAAAACGTTACGGATGAAGCTGTCAAAAAATACATAGCAGAAAAGCTTAAATGCAGAGTCGATGAAGTCGAGGTAAAGCAATGTGTACCTAAGGAACAAAAGTCGACCAAAAAACGATATATGGTAGGAGTGGATTTTGTCCCAAAAGACATAATATTTGATGCCAGCTATTGGCCAGTCGGCATTGCATTTCAAAGGTTTAACTTTGCCGAAGGGAAAAATTTTTTTGGGGTGAACCTAAAGTCTTCATCAGATTTGTCCGAAACTGTCACAAACCAGTCCCATAAGTCAAAAACTACAGATGATCAAAATAGGACAAAAAATAGTACCAATATAGCTCATCTTAATGTAAGAAGTATAAACAATAAGATCCAGGAGCTTGGAGTGTTTCTGGCCCAGGAGCAACCTGATGTTTTCTGTGTTTCCGAGCACTGGATGCAGAACAAAGATCTAGAATCTATAAACTTGGACCCATACAAACTGGTGAGCTACTCATCACGCAATGGAATGAGAGGCGGGGATACCGCAATTTATGTCAAGAAGGAATATAAATCTCAAAATATACAAACATCTGTTTTGCCTGTATATAAAATTTTGGAATTCTCTGTATGTGAACTTTTTAACTGTAATTTTAATAATTTTATTGTTTTAGCTATCTATAGATCGCCTCAGACTGGCCTTTTTGGATCCCTCGATCTACTGGGCCCGCTTCTGGATGAAGTGTATGATCCAAATAAAAAGCTCATTTTATGTGGGGACTTTAACATAGATTTTATGGTAGAAAATTCAAATTCAAGTCTATCATCTCTTCTGCAGCTCTTGTCTAGTTTTAGTCTAATACCTCATGCAAATGAGTCATCTAGGGCAAGTGGTTCCTCCAATTCATGCATTGATAACATAATAAGTAATATACCCATTTCAATTATAACTTTTTACACTATTATAACAGACCTATCAGGTCATTACGGTGAAAAAATACTTCAATTAATAAATGAGAGGAATTTTTACGGAAAAAAGATTTTTTACTCCGCCTAACATTCTTAATTTTCAAAAATTTCTGTGTGATGAGGGATGGGAGGAAGTTATGAGCGAGTCAGATCCAAATGAACAATATAACATGTTTCAAAGTGCTTTGCTTTTTTGTATTGAGTTGTGTTTTCCAGTTTGCCGCAGCAGACAAAAACAAACAAAGGATTTGTATGTTCTCTACAAGCAGACTGGAAATCAAGAAATTTACAACAATTATTATAAACTGGAAAAGACAGATTACAAAAAATTTCTATCAGATTATAAAGTAGCTCTGAATGAAAACAAAATACTTAACTCTAACAACAAAAGTAAGGCAATGTGGTCTATTTTTAATAGGGAATGCGATAGAAATGTAAAACAAGATAGTATCACTTTTCATACAACAGATAATAAAATAATCCAGGATCCAGTTGATCTGGCCAATGTTTTCTCTAGTCAGTTTAATCTATTAGGAACTTCATCTCATCATTTAGACAGCAATAACACTTATAAAAATACTTCAAAAAATCCCCATTCTTTGTTTTTAGAACCAGTCGATGAAAATGAAATTTTTAGAATTGGCCTTACCAAACAAACATTCATCAGGGTTAGATGAGGTACCTGTTTTGAACTTGGTATTTTTCCAGATGCACTAAAATTTGCAAAGTTGGTTCCTGTTTTTAAAAAGGGGGACAGACATGATGCTGATAATTATAGACCAGTATCTGTGCTTCAATCGGTATCAAAGGTCTTTCAGAGGGCAATCTACAACAGGCTATTGACATTTATCACTAATTTTGGAGTTATGAGGGGTAACCAGTTTGGATTTCTTCCAGGGAAATCTGCAAGCAAGGCTATTTATTAAACATTAACAGATATCATTGAAAATCTTGATCGGGGTAAGTTGGTCGTCGGCTTGTATTTTGATCTCTCAAAGGCCTTTGACACCATAAATTACAATGAACTTCTCATTAAGCTGGAGTGGTATGGTGTCAGGGGTCTGACTGTAGTGGATATTAGAGATAAAGGACAAAGCTTTTTTTCTCAATTGACAGCCATTCACAGGGGTGTGCTACAGGGCTCTATATTGGGTCCCTTTCTCTTTCTGCTGTATGTGAATGAGCTGCCGGAGGTTCTGGGAGGGGCTAACGTTTGTCAGTTCGCTGATGACTCATCCGTCACAGTGGCATGCTCGTCTCTCTCAGAGCTGTCGCTGGTCGCTGGCTTCTTCACGTATAGTGGAGGAGTTGGTTTTATGGTGCGATCAAAATGTTCTCAAATTAAAAAAAAAACAGATTTGGTTTTTTACGACAAGGGAAGAATACACAATGAATATTTATATGTACACTATCAAAACCAGGCAATAAAATTTTTGGGAGTCCATATTGATTCGAAACTAGGCTGGGAAAGTCATATTTACTACCTACAGTTAAAACTTAATAGCGCCTGTGCATTGATTAGAAGATTGCGTAGCATTGTATCCCTGAATAGTATCATAACTTTCTCTTATGCTTGTGTTCAGTCTCACTTGAATTATGCCATTTCCTCCTGGGGTGGCTCGCAGTACTCATTGAATCTATACAGGACACAAAAAAGAATAATAAGATGCATGTTTAAATTGCATCCAAGAACATCGTGTAAACCTTATTTTGATGAAATGGGTATATTAAATTTACCATCATTATACTAATTGGCACTGGTAACCTTTGTCAAAAATAATCCATACTATTTCTTAAAAAACAGAGAAGGGTATGCGGAGGAGATGTCAATAACAACTAAGGGTAGAAATGAGCTTAGGGTTCCCCATCATGTATCTGCATTTTATGAAAGAGGACCTCACTATAGGTGTATAAAGGCCTTTCAGACTTTGCCTAAAGAGGTAAGAGGTATTGCAGAATTCGAGGAGTTCAGAAGTTCAGAAAATGCTTCTACTTTTTTGCTTTCTAATGTATATATTTTTTAGTATGTGTATGTGTATTAATACTTACTTACTTAATGTTAAAAATAAAACAAATTTTATATTGTATAGGTATATTAAGTTTCATATTTATATGTATCAGATGGCGTAAATTTCTGTGTGTGTGACGTTGCTTTTTTACATTTGTAATCTTGCTGGTAATAAAAAGGAAATAAATAAATAAATAAATAAATAAATAAATAAATGACAAACTGAAAAACCTATTGATGAATCTCCTATCCTCTTCTTTGATCCTAGGTAACTTTAATCATATTGACTCAAGAGAACAATTGATTGATGATATTATTTCTGCTCTATATTTACAAACTTACATTTCGACATTCTTGATTACAATTTCCGCAACGATCTCTTACCGATTATCATTACAAAACCTCTTCCTCTCTCCTCTCTCTTGGATAGGATTCTATTGAAGATTTTTCTTTTTCAATTACAACCTTCAAAATAAAATAGGCAAATTATTTCATTTTCTTTTGGTACTCATGAAGAACCAGGAATTTTATTTCTTATTAAACTTTACAATTTACACATAAAATAGACTAGAAAGAAGTATATCATAACTTGTTTGAACTAAGATTTACGAATTCTATGTGAGTAAAAGCATCCCTGTTTTTTTCCCGTCTGTCGGGCACAAACGATTGGCTTCATGACCGGAACTAAAACGAACACAGGCAACGCCGATCTATAAAGCTGACCGATCCTTTATGTACATGTTCGTTAACCGTCAACATAAAAAGGCTTAACCGTGTAAAAGACGGTTAAATAATTTCAGCCCTGCCTGCATTAATTAACCTTTATTTGCGCCAATTGAACTGTAATTATGGACTAAGCAAGAGTTGCTTTCTTATATTATGTTAGATCTCGTAGTTTAGCCTAACGAGACTAAACTGTTTTGGATAACATATTCCTTACATATTTTTAACTCCAGCATCAGCTGATAATGATTGATTAATGATTAACGTATCGCAGTATGTTCAACGAATCTAATTTTTTTTGGCTTGCTAAGCCCGAAACTCGAATATTGCAAACTAATTTTTTAATGATTGCCAAATTTTGTAC
This sequence comes from Pissodes strobi, assembly GCA_016904865.1. Lineage (NCBI taxonomy): Eukaryota > Metazoa > Arthropoda > Insecta > Coleoptera > Curculionidae > Pissodes > Pissodes strobi. The sequence goes on along the minus strand of MU182555.1, from coordinate 243,567 downwards.
CAAGATGATGGTATAAAATAGCAAAATGTTACTCTGCAGGAGTATGATGGTATTGGAACAATTTCTAATTATATTTTTAAAATTAATGGCATCTCCACCGACGGCAAATTTTAAGCTACATTTTTATACCAACATTTATGGTAAAATCATCCGTTCAAGATAAATAGAGAATTTAATAACGGTTCGGTACTTTTTGTAAGTCAATGCCTGTTTCTATTGTACAAGTGACGTATCTAATATCAACTCCTTTTGACAGAATTGATAAATTAAACAATGTAAACAATGCTTTTTCTTGATATATTGCAATCATTAACATAGAAATATAAAGGCAAAACAATAGTCCAGCCTGAAATTACGTATTATTTCGAACGCTCCACACAATATTTGTTTTCCTGCTATAAGAATTTGGTTGTTGTGCTGTTTCTTTCTTTCCCAGTCACGAACAAAACCGATGCGTTGCGGATCTGAAAGGCGAAAGCCTTAAATTGGCTTGACTAAAGAAAAGCGGGCCAGTAGAGATAACATTTCTGACATTTTCCTGATAATATCAAGTCGCTATTTTATAATCTTATAAAAACCGTCGCATATAGCATAATATATCGGTTTATTTCTGTTACTAGTCTGTTGGGAATATATTTTAAACGGCAGTATAGAATAAGTCCAAAAAAGTCTCCGTGCATTATTTGTTTTATAAAGGATTTTTCTGTTGTCTCTAAATTTATTAATTGAAACATACCTAAATATTATTAGTAATAATTGCAACAACGGAGCAATTTATTTAAAATTTACATCAAAATTTAAAAAAAAAATTAATGGCAAAAAAGTCTTAGGGCACTTGTTAATTTCATTGACAAAAGTAGGTTGTAATTAGCTGCATTTCTACCATTTACTACCTGGTTCACCGTAAATAGAGATCTGTTCTTATAAACAAAGACAGATGCTTCCATGATATAAACTCCAACTAATGTAAGGATCCAAATTGCATATTTTTGGATGAAAAAAACTCTCTCAGCATAGACCTTAAGCCCCAATTCAAAATACCCTATCTTAAATGGCTATGAAAATTAGCATAATAAAGAGATAAAAGAGTTGGAGTGCTACAATTACAAGAAATAAAATTAACACCATAACAGGCTTTACGTAATTTTGTGTACAATGCATCAACATGAGGTTCCCAGCTAAGTCTATGATTCACAAATATGCCCAACATTTTTGTCTTTTCACTGGTTTTAACTTCTTCCTGAGAGCCCCGTAACATATAGTTCATTATAACCGTTTTGTTTTAATTAATATTTAGGAATTTTTTCTCGTACCAGAACACAACTCGCTGATAGACAGCTTCGGCATCAAAAATAAGGTCATTTTTTGATTCATTACTTAAACATTTTATTCATGTGATTAATATCCTCATTAATAGTAATTAGTAGGAAAGATTTTCGTAGGTTTAAAAGATGCTAAGACTAATGTACTTATTTTAACTTATTCATCTGGGCACTACTCCACATGTAGAATAAAATTAATAAATTACTTAAAATTACTAAATGGATTATCGGACCAACTCTAAATATATTATATAAAAAGGGCAGCTGTAGAACATCGCAAAAAATGCTATTAAAGAAGGATTTGTCAAATCGATGGAGGAAGCTTTCGAAAAGAAAAGCTGAGAACATAAATCAGATGATTAGTGACAAATAACCTTCTTAATCCCAAAAGAGATCTATAAGGCTTAGGTGAAAATCTTAACTGTTATACGGATATATATCGGTAGAGACATGCTTTTACGGTAATGAAATATTTTTGCTATACGCTAATTATTCTCGGAATGCATAATTAACCATTAATTTAAATATTCCGATTTGTTTGAGTTAGTTAAACATGGATGCAATAATATTAAAATTTCTTTTTTTTTTAATTATTGTACAAAGTGTCACGAAATTTGAAAACTCTAGGGGGCAGCGAACCAAAACTCAAGACAACCGAGTTAACAGGTATCATGGCAAATATTGCATATTGATCAAAAAACAAAAAGATGAAAAACGAAATAAGATATGTTTGGCGGTTTATAAAAGGTTATAAAAGAAATATAAAAAACCAAAAAACCAGAAGCGTAAAAAAATGGAAACAAAGAAAAAATAACAAGCGAAAATGAAACGTCCGAAGATTAGCAACCAAACATTTCTAGCTCCGAGTCTGAGAACGATGACTATAACTATGATTGAAAATGAGAAAAAGGAATATGAAGAAAAAAGAAAAGATATTCCTCATGAACCAAAAGTAAGCGACTGGGTTGTCGTCAGGTTTTGTACGAATAAAACAAAAAAGTTTTTTGTAGGAGCAAATCATTGAGATTAAGGATGAACCTGTTGTGAAGTTTGTAAGAAAAGTGTCTAAAGCTAAATATTTTACATTGTTTCAATATCCGCAAGTTGAAGATAAAAGTGAGATATTACGAGAGGATATTTTTCCTGTCTTACCACCGCCCATTATAGGTCGGAGGGGAGAAATTCAATTCCAAGTAACATTTTTCAGTTACAAGGTTGAGTGATAAAGTATTTTTTACTTGTTCTTTAAGAAAAAAATGATTTTGTTTCGGATTAAAAAAAACCGTTTTGTTTCTAAAGATATAAAGATCCCGCTCTTGCCCCATTTAATGGGGCAAGAGCGTACCACTGTTGATTTTTTTCAAAATTCTCTGAAATTTTCCAATATATCAATTTTTCCAGTTTTCCCTTTAGAAATGAATTTACCCTTACTTGGATGTTCGTTGGATTGATCGGTCGCCGAAGTACTAACAAATGGCCTGCTCGACCCCCCTAATGTGACACCTCGATTTCTTCTTTTCTAATACAAACCAAAGAACGTGTATATGTGTATTTTGGAATAGCATTAGAAGATTACACATGTTTCTCTAAATATCAATACAAATTTATTCCAGGTAAATGTGCAAATTGAGTAAGACTTTCCAAATCTCATATTCATAATACAAGCTGTGGAAAAGCATATTAAACTAGGGTTAAACCGTAAACGGGGGGGTGTCGAATATATTTTAGCAAGATAAGCCTGAAATGGTCGGTTGCCTAATAATGTTGTACTCAATCTCGGAAACTGTAAGGTATACGAGTTCGGTTATGTGAAGGAAAAGTGGCATATTTGAGAGTTCATTGATAAAAATTATATTTTAAAAATAAATTTTGAACTTCTATGGCTTTAGTTCAATCGAAAATTACAAATAATTGTTTCTGTTTTCTTAGAAATATATTATCTTTATACAAGGCGATACCCACAGTCTTTCAATTCAACGTTTCGTTATCGAAGTCCTATCTGTTCAAAAACCATTTGAACACGCTTTCAAATCTAGCGATTTAATTCGTATTATTTTAACATTCCACGCCACTGTGTTCGCATTCCAAAGAAATCTTTGGCGATACTCGTAGCGCCATCTCTAGTTACAACGTTTACTCATCTGAACCCGACCAATCACAGCGCTACGCTACAGGATAGCCACTTCACCCAACCTAAAATTCCTAGCTAGAATTCTAGTGGTCCCTAAAATTCCGATCTTTAATAATCGAATTTTATGATTTCCATCAGGTTTGTGTTAAAATTCATAATATTAATTTAGGCAATCGGTGATGCTAAGCTTTTACACAATTTCTCTATATTTACGTTATTTGCTCTTTACTGACGTAATATGACCGTAGTGGGGAGTAAGTTAAAGCGCCAAAGGACGAGAAGACGACCCTTCTCCCGTTCTAGAATTCACTTCTTAACTGGCCCTCTTCAAAGCAAGTCGCGATCCATAATCGCTCCTATCATGGCACACGGCCATGGAGGTTTTTCTCTAATTCTCTAACGATTTACTAGCGTACCATCAGCAACCGGCCATGTAAGTAAACTCACACGTTTACAATCACTCCCTCAATATTCTCTTAGCTTTATTACAATATAAAGTCTCCCATAACTACTATTCCATTACACGGAGTTTAGCCTGCCTACGCGATCTGCGTAGCGTGTTTTATAATAATCATTTTTGCGTGTATAATAACCGCATTTTCACAAAGGCTGTCATGCCATAAGCATATGTCTCTATATAATTCTCAAATCTCAATACACTGGCACTACCTTAGACGTCCCCCAAAGCAAGACTCTCCCCACCATATCGAACATCAACACTACCATGGCAGAAGTCAAATTTCATCACCGTGATATTCGTAAAATCCTTAAAAATCTAGATACGCAAAAGGCATCAGGATCGGACGGAATACCTGCCATCGTGTTAAAGAACTGCGCCAACGAACTAACACCCGTTTTTTCCAGGCTTTTTTCTCTGTCTTACGGAAAAAGGATTTACCCATCTTCATGGAAAGTCGCTCGAGTGCAACCTGTTCCAAAAAAAGGCAAGAAAACCACGCCCTCAAACTATCGTCCAATTGCCTTGCTTCCAATAATCTCCAAAGTCATGGAACGTGTAGTCAATCAGCAACTGCTCAAGTACCTCGAGAACAACAAAATAATCAGCGATAATCAATACGGCTTTCGCAAAGAGAGATCGACAGGAGATATATCGGCCTATGTCACTCATATATGGAGTAGGGCAATTGAGAACTACGGAGAGTCTTGAGCGATTGCGTTGGATATTTCAAAGGCATTCGACAGAGTTTGGCATGACGGACTGCTCAACAAACTACCGTCCTTCGGACTGCCAGCCTCTCTCTGCAGCTGGCTTGCCAGTTTCCTTAAGAGCCGATCTCTGCACGTTGCAGTCGGTGGACACATCTCGGACACATTCACCATCAACGCGGGCGTGCCTCAGGGCGCAATACTTTCACCAACTCTGTTCCTCATCTATATTAATGATCTGCTGACCGAAACAAATAATCCTGTTTACTGTTTTGCAGATGACAGTACCCTTGTCTCCCACTTTAGATCAGAAAAACCCTTACCAGCGACTGAGACTCATCACCGCAGACAGGAGCAGATTACAGAAATTAATCAAGACCTGGAGAAAGTTCAAACTTGGGGCGACCGAAATTTGGTCCAGTTCAATGAAGCAAAGACCCAAGCAGCCACGTTTACCAAGAGGGCCAATAGAGCGGGCCCTGACATCATTATGGCAGGGCCGACCATTCCTTGATCCTCGTCAATCGGGCTGCTGGGTGTCTCGGTCAACAGCAATATGTCATGGCATGACCATGTTGCTAACATCGCAGAATCAGCCTCCCAGAAGCTTGGTGCGCTATTTCGCAACAAAAAACTCTATACACCGCAGCAGTTGCTCTTGCTCTACAAAGCGCAAATAAGACCGTGTTTAGAATTTTGCTCACATATCTGGGGTGCCGCACCAAAGCACACCCTAAAGCTGCTGGATTCCATTCAGAAGAGAGCTGTGCGTCTCGTCGGCGACCCGGAGTTGACCCGGAATCTAGATAGTCTGGAACACCGCAGACATGTAGCCGAGTTATTTTCACGGCAGATGTTCCCAGGATTTGGTCCGCCTCATCCCGCCCCTGGCAGCTCCTGTCAGACAGTCACGACAGACGGCAAGAGCGCACCAGTTCGTCGTACAACTGGAAACACCTAGAACATCGCTTTACAAGAACTCCTTTGTCTGGCGCACTGCATCACTGTGGAACTCACTCCCAGGACATCTGTTTCCCACTAATTACAACTTACAACTATTCAAGAGCCGTGTCAATCAACATCTTCGCACACACACCGCTCGTCGAGCGCCATAGGGTCTCTCTTTAGTGTGTGTGCCACTGCCATAAAAAAAAAATTGAGTAATTTTTATTTGCAAGAAGTTGAAGTACATTGTATATAGAAGCTAAGGAAAGACTTAGTAAGTGTTTTTAAGTGAGTTTCCCTTGTTCTAAAAGATAAACTGCTGAACGATTGAACGTTGCTCGTCAACTGGTGCATATAGTGTACAGTTGCGGACATAAAATTTGGGGCACTAATTTGACATTTTGTAACTTTTTAGCGAATTTTGGTAAATCAGGCTTTTACTTTGACTTCTACCTATATTACCTTTATTATTCTTTTACCGTTCTAAAAGGTTATATGTAATTTAACGTAAATATCCAAAATTACCTTCAGCAAGTATGTATCTAATTTTTACAAATTATGTTGCATCAATACACAATCTTTTAAACAAATTTTAGTAATACAATAATTCGGAATGAACACCTAACTATATTTAATAATAAAAAATGAGATAAAACGTCAGGACAAAATTTTTAAATGAAACAATAGAATAACACATCAAAATGTATATTTTGTCGCCCATCCATTTTTCTGGATAACTAAATCCAGGCATTGAGGCAACTAAAGTCCTAGCATAGTCCTGGGTTAACTGGTTCCATGCTTCTTGGATTCTTTCCAGATGGAAATCATTGTTTATATTTATTACTTTCACCATGTTGCCTCAAATATTCTCTATTAGATTTAAATCCGGACTTTTCGAAGGCCAAGTAGCACTTGAATATTTCGTTGCTGCATCCAACCTGATACGCTTCGAGCGGTATGTATGGGACAATTATCATGCTGGTAGATAAAGTTACCTTGGGAAAATTCTGCAGTTACAGTCGGTAGCATAATATTTTGGAGTATATCTATATAGGCCTCCGCATTAATTGTGGATACCCCAAACTCTCGAGTGCTCATCATCCACCCCCAAACATTCACAGATAAACGCCCACTCTTGTCTGTATTTTGGGTATACGGTTCATCAAAAGGAGTATTTGGGGGCTTATATACTCTAAGGCGATCACTATAACATGATAAGATTTCGTCTGTAAACACTGCATTATTCCAAAATTCTATATCTTCTCTTAAATATTCCAGTGAAAATCCAATTCGCTGCTCCTTATGAAATTGAGATAAAGAAGGTTTTTTAACTGCTGGATGATTTCGTTAGATTAGACATTCCTGGAAAACGAGTTTCTGCCTTTGCTGCCACAGCAGACTTGAAAGGATGGTTTCGCAGAACACATTAAATTATTATTATCTTCCTCTCCTGTAGAAACTTGTGGTGGGCCACTTCCTGCCCTTCTTTCGAATGAATGAACTTCTTCCCATCTCTTTTTAACGTTGTGAACAGTGCTTTAGGGCAGCAGGAATCTCTCAGCTACTCTTCGTTCAGACCAACCTTTTTGGATTAAAGTAACTATTCTCATTTTTTCGATTTCTGTTAATCGGGGTATAGCATAACTTTTATTAAAATATTACAAATCAAAATTTTGGTTTTGTGTCAGCATGTCAGTTTCCTAGGTAATATCCTGATTTTGAAAAGTGATTTAAAAGTAATTTTTACAATAGAAAAAAGTGCTGCCCCAATTTTTGTGTCCGCAACTGTACATATTAGCTTATATGTGGACAGCACAGGAACATTAATTAACATTTAAGTGTATATAGCTGCAATATTATGTTTATAATCCTATACTTGTTTAGGATTACAATTGCATTGCTTTAGTTTTTAAGAGTATTATTCTTGTGATATTCTGCAAGCTTGATACCTAGCATCGACAGATATTGTCCATATCGTAGCACTGATTACGTATAATAATTTAATGTTTATATTTTATTTGTTTATGAGTTTCCAGTTATTTTCAGGTAAAATAACTTATTAAAATATTCATATAATGCTAAAGGTTTTTGTTTTATTTACAAAATCACTTTAGAACTAGTCCCTATGATAAATTATAGTGACTACGAGCACTCTCTGTTTGCTTAGAAAATCGACCAAGATCGAATCTGAAACACCATCATCGATAATATTTACCTAAATACGGACCAACAATTTTTTATCATGCTCGTAAAGATCGTGATCAGTATTCTTTTCATCTTCTTTGTACAAGTTAACAAAAACTTAATTTTTAAAGTAGAGCATTTTCTTAACCCAGTGCTAATTAAAAATACTTTTTAGCTACGAACTGTAAGTGGCAAAGCATTTAAATAGAAAATGACACATAATTCGACAAGTTATTTCGTAAATGTGTGAGATATTTTACTACAAAGGATCTTTGGAATAAAAAAATACAATCCTAGGCAATTCAAGCGGATTAAGCGAATTTTTGGCTAAAGTTGGAGCCAAATATTTTGCGAACGAATAAATATAGCGATGAGCAGTTTGCAGAATTTAAAAAAGACTAATAATGCTAAACACGTCAGAGGGTAAAAAAGAAGTGTATCATTTTTAACCAAAATTTCTAATGTAATAAGTGCCCACAAAGAAAAATGAAATTTTTAAAACGTAGTTTTATCAAGAAAAATTAATTTCTCAACTTTTTAACATATCCACTGGTTTGTGAAATTTCCATTTTCTTTCTAATAAATTTTACGTTTTTCTGTTAGTAAGCCTTACTGGTATTTTGTAATAGCAGATTTTGGTAAGTTGTAATAACACCGCATATTTAACTCTTTGCCTCTTGACAATGTACAACCTCAATCCAAATTTTGAATAGAAAAAATACCCATTACTGGAGCAGCGAGAATAATACAGAAGTTATGGAAGAACACCCTGTCCTAAGTTTGAACTTGAACTTGGGTATTGTTATATAAACATTAAAGGCAAACTATAAAAAACGCGAGCAATCAACGGGGGCGATTTTCAACCTTAAGCATGCCATGATCATCACTTTTTTAATATAAATTCGCTACCGAACTTTCAGTTCGGCGGGCTTTGGTCTCACCTAAAACCAGCTTCCAGGTTAGTTTGGGTTAGTCTAGACAGCTGCCTTCGGGTTCTATCCAACTCCTAGGTAAGCTAGACAGCTCCTTATCTGCAAGGAAATATATAATAAATTAAATACAACTGATTGTTAAAATTAAAATGGAGCAATACAACAGATTTGTATAGGATAAAACAAAGGCAATAATAGAGCAAGAAGCAAGAGAAACAAGTGAAGATGACGAGAATAAGGAAAATAAAATTATATATGGAACAAGTACTCAAATAAAATAAGAAACTAAAGAGAAAGTATGATCAAACACAAAAATTAGGTGGGATAAAAGCCTTAATGTAAGTTGTATATAGTAAAACATAAATAAGCATAATATAGACCCAAGTGTTAATAAGACAAGTATATAGATAAAAACACTTAGAAGGTTAAGGAAGGATATATATAAAAATAGACAATACATATAATATAGAACATTGAAGGATTTATGAAGAAAAAGGAAGCTAGAATAAGTTGTGTTAAGTGAATATTATTGAGAAGATTAGTAAACTATGTATGCAAAATAAATAGGTGAAGCAAATGTGAAGATATGTATAGTAAAGCAAAAGTAAATGAACCAGTTGCATGATTATCGTTATCGAAAAAAGCAGGAAAAACTGAGTTGCCAATGAAGCTGTAAATCAAGGGTATATACAGGAGGAATATATGTGTATACGAGGAACTATTATGAAGTAAAATGTTATCCGGCCTAAATAAGATTGCAACGACAGATTATCTTAATGAGAAAGTCACAGCAAAAAAATTAGGCATCATAAAGTTGAGCGTACGGACTAAAATAGCTAACTAACGTTAAAAAAGTTTTAACCAAAAATTTTGGTACCGGAAAAGCTCAAAAAGGGCAAAATTCCCACGTGAAATATTACATAAGCAAGAAATGTTTATGTAAAGCATGAAGAATAAAGAAGAAGAAAGAAATGCTTATAAAGAATATAGAAAAAGGATACATAAATTGAAGAAATATAGAGGAAGAAGATGTTTATGAGATAAGAAGAAGCATACATAGTGAGGAAATATATAAGCAAAAGTTGTGTATGTAAAGCATACATAAGGAGAAATAATGGAGAAATGTATAAGCAAAAGATGTTTATATAATGTGTTTAAACGAGAGCATACGTGCATATAAATATAATATCCTATATTTTTTACATAAAGCTAGTCACGTAATGAAGCATAGATAGATAACATAGCATAAAGACATAAATAGATTAGGTTATCACTACTTCGTGATAGATAAGGAATTAATGTAATAGCTAGTCACGTAATCATAAGCATGGAAATACAGAGAACAAAGTGTTTACATAAAGTATGAAAAAAAATTGTTGAGAAGCATACATAAGTTGAAATAATTGAAAGATGTATATATAATATGAGTTTAAAAGTAAAGCATACATATATAAGAAAGTAGAAAATACGGAGAAATAGAATAAAGTACAGATCAAGTAAATAATAAGGAAACCTAAGATAGAGAAACGTAATATAAAGAAATTAGGAATAAAATAATAAATATAGGTGTATAAAGGATATCACAAGTGAATTAAATAATAAGCTATAAATAACACATATCAATTTACCAATCTACCAGATCCTTGCGAGTTTAGTTCAATCATCTCAGAAGGTACAGATGTGCACAGACGTCAGCAGTCTCTCGAGTACTCAAGAACCAGTGGAAGAGCTATCCAGTTATAGGTTACGACAGAAGTCTCCAAGTTCTTCAAGAATCCAGACCTAAAAAGCGAAGAAATGCTTAAGAAAAATATAATAAATAAACTGAGAAAAGGGCAATACAATTTCAAAAGATATTTAAGTAGTGGGAGGTATATGCAGTCGGATACAAATTATAACACAACAATGAAGACAGCAGCAGCGAGACACTCGATATCTGGCCTGGCAGAAACTGAAAATAATTATTTAAAGACGAGACAATAAACATGAATAAAACTAAAGCTAGGCAATCATCGCAATAAAATCTAGCTACTTACTTACAGTTGTAGAAAGCAGACATGAGGATCCAGCAGTTACGACAAAAACCATTCCATGGACAGCCAGGAGAAAACTGGAACATGTTTGATCGTTTGACAAGATAAGTTCCAGGGACCCTTAATATACCTATTCCATGCTTCCGTGACCTAAAAAAGTTATAACTATTAATCTTCACATAATTACTTCCATGTCCAACTAGCAGTAATACATGTCATCTACAGCTTGAAATGGAACAAATAACATTGATAAAACTTTTTTTTTCAATATTCAAGCCCCACATTCCATAAAATTGGGTACATTGCCGAAATGGGTCATTGACACAGACCACACCCTTCTCTAACCTCAGTCACGTAAAATGTTTCCAAGAAATTCAAACTCATGCATCAGACACCCTTAGATTAGAGTTTTAGGTACTCTAGCATTTATTCTCATTCTCAAACAATCCGAAGATAATGGTTATAAGAAATATAACGCTTACCATTCGCTTCGAAGTACCTGCCTTAAGTCATATTTCATAAGGCAAATTTCCGGTCACATTGCAAAACTGCATTCAGCAGGAACAGAAAAAGGTCAAGAGGTGTAAAAGCATAGACATATCTTCGTCATTGTATCAATGCAACAAATTTTAATATAATTTATTCGATCTAGGCAGTACCACGAAGCCCAACGCCACTGTAGAAATAAATGACAATCACAGCAACGACAGCATTTTTTACCAGAGGTCAGAATGTTCGAGGTCGACGACTTGACAGGGATCAGGGGTACTAATCAAAGGAAAGAAAACGAAGCACTGTGACCTGGTCCGATCAGCAGAATTACTCGGCGAATACTCGCTCAAGTAGAGATGGAGCAAAACCGACAAATCGATACTCAGCATGCAACATAAAGATGGATGCTTTCGTTGCAGCTTCCAGAGGACGCAATGGAGCCACCAAGAAGTGAGGGACAAGTCAGAAGAAAGAAGATATTTTAGCGAATGTATAATATACCATTTATTTATTAATGTTACATATTAGAAAAATTGAATGTACATTGATATTCCATGGAACTAAATCGCTAAATTGTGTACAGATACATTTTTAAATATAAACAGCCAGCTTAAATAACTCAACTAAGAGACCATAAAAAGTCAGCAGATTTTTTTTTTTAAAGTCAACACGTAAAACTGAGTCAGATAAATTGCTATTAATATTAAAAATACAAAGTATTATTTGCATATATAGGACCGTATTTAAGTAATAAAATGTTAGATTATTTATTAACATATAATTAATCAACTTTTTAATAAAATTATAGAATTACCTGCAATAGTGGTAATATAGTTAAGACAGGCCCATCTGTATACATAAATAAATCTGATAAATTTCTATATAATAGATATGAAATAAAAGTTGGTTAATATTAAGACAGGACCAACTTATTTGGATTAATTAATGTACATAATTCTAGAAGTCAGTTCTATAAACTATCTCCCTAGTAACTCTAGAATTAGAATGTAAATTATTTATAATAAGAATAAATAAGCAAAGATCAACTAGCGGGGGGTGGACGCTTTCACTGTTAGGTGAATCTATAGCAATTATGCAAACAAGGGTTGATTATCTAATAGGCGCCTATTGGACAGTCAACGGTAAAGAATAGATATTTCAATATTAATATATAAAATACTTGGTGTGGAATTCTACATACTACGTGTTCGTTAAACAATCTAGAATTAGAGTTATAAGATTTCTAAGACAATTTATAAAAATATGTTCCTTTTTTATTGCATGTACCAAGCACCAGTGGATGTCCATACTAGTCTCACCAGCAGGCTCTCACTTGTGATACCCTCAAACAGTTTAATGATATGGCAATGCTAAGACATATAGACTGCACTGGAGGCTAGAGGGAGCTACTAAGCATCAGCCTGGATCCAGAAAGTAACAAGACCACTGATGGAATTTAATTTTGTGTAAACTATAATATTTTTTAGTATTATGCGACAAGTTTTTCTCGAATTGAGATCTTTTCTTTAGAGCGAACGTGCAATCTTCTAAAATGCATATGCTCCTAAAGAAATATCACCCTGTCCTAAGTTTGAACTTGAACTTGGAGATTGTTATATAAATATTAAAGGCGGCAAACTATAAACAACGCGAGCAATCAACGGGAGTGATTTTCAACCTTAAGCAAGCAATGGTCATCATTTTTTTAATATAAATACGCTACCGAATGTTCAGTTCGGCAGGCTTTAGTCTCACCTGAAACCAGCTCCTAGGTTAGTTAGACAGCAGCTGCCTTCGGGTTCTATCTAGCTCACAGGTTAGCTCGATAGCTGCCTGCGGGTTCTATCCGCTCCTAAGGTTAGCTAGACAGCTGCCTTAGGTTCTACTCCTTTATTCCTGACCGAAACTTAGTACCGGTTAGCCAGTTGACTGCTGTGTCTAGGGCTTTCATAACCACAGTAGTCAAGTCAAAGCAAGGATAAGTTTGTCAGAGTTCTGAGAAAAACACGTGTCTAAGTAGTCAGTTAAATAGTTTAGTGAAATATTCAAGTGCTCTTAAATAAAACTCAACATAAAACTCTTAAGAAAAACTATAATTATAAGACAGTAACCAAAGACCTATAAACAATTATAAATCGTACCTCAAACCGAGAAAACATGCGCGTCTTAGTAATCGGGTATAATCGAATCTCATTACATTTTTGACCAATAGTCATTGTTAAAGTTTTATTATTAATACATTGTTATTATTATAATTAAACGTGCTTTCTTTGTCATCTTTTCTTACCCGACGTAACTCGACTCCGGACTATCTAAGTTATACACCTGCACGCTAAGCAAGGCGTGTCATCACGAATAGCACAAACAGTGGCAGATTGAGGGAAGCGCTAAGTCTAACCAAAAGACATTGTACTAATTCACATTGTACACGATTCTTCTCTGAGACATTATTCTTTTTAAAAACCCGACAACCTGCTAACACTATTCGTGACAATACATACATACACAAACAACACTGCTTGTAGTATAAATATGCCTCGTTTGCAAAGTGATAGTTACGTTAAAGAGATGACGACAGATGTTACATCTCGCCAATAATAATAATGATTAATAAGGCATAATTTAATTCCCATGTTATATATTACGAATTTTCAAATAAAATACATTTTTGCGAAATTTGTATTTATCAGATATTCAGTAGTTTCGCAATTAATAAAACAAATTAAGAAATGGAAGTCAGGTCACGAACTGGACGCTATAACATAGTTTTGTCCACAAGAACGTTGCGTTAACTCTGGTAGCATCATCAGGATTGTATTGTAGTGCAATTTATCGAAAATGTCAAATTAAATATACCGGAAAGCATCCGGTTCCAAAACTTAGTAATAATTTAAAATTAAATACAATAAGATCTGCGTGGGAAGTCATTTTATTCATAGCGTATTAAAAAGATAATTAAATACGTTCCTGCTACGAAAATTGAAAATTATTTCAGATTCCTGAGCTCTTTCATCTTCTCACATTTAACAATTTAATATCTTATAATGAAAAAAAAAAGCGTTTCTTAATGATAAAACACAAAATTAATTATACGTTCTTGAATTAAAAATAATTTCCCACGTTAGGGATTTTAATAGTATTATTATCATTTAATCAAAAAGCGTAGGTTTTTATTAGCCATTTTTGCCGAGTAACATCTATTAATGTAAGAAATGTGCCTTAATAATTATTAGATTAAAACTATAATTAGAATTTACATTTTGTAGCTGTTTAATAAGACAATAAGAATATCAATTTTATTATTCTATAATAATATTAGTATTAATTTTGAATAAACAAACTAGAGAAGATACAAACGTCATCTTTGTTAGGTACCAAAAGAGATAATTTATTTTTAAACTAAGCCCGAGAAGGGACATCATTTAAAATCTTTTGCTTGCCTTCTACTTCTACACTAAAAAAAACAGCAGTAGGGGGCCTGGTGACATATACAGTATACAAAAACAGTAAAACAGACAGCAAAACAGACAACAAAAACAGCGAAACAGAAAACAAAAACAGTAACTGCTGCCTGTTTTGCTATTTTTCGGGAAAGACTGATGTTTTTGCTGTCTGTTTTGCTGTTTTTTTTGGGAAAGAGCACTAGTGGTCTTTTTTTTTATAGAACATAACTTTTACAGCTACTTATATTCTATACCTAATACGGATAATTCCGGTGTTTAAGATAAATAAAATATATATTTTTAAGTAGGTCTTATTTTTTATTAAATTTATACAATAAAACTTACGCAATTTACTAGTTTAGCAAATCTAAATGAACCAATTACAGAAAATTTGATTTATCTGCGCTAAATAAACTCATGTTTTAAAATTACTAAAAAATACTTTAAATTTAATACTTTTTACTAGATAAACCAGTTTATTTACCAGATTTTGTCAGTGTAGTAGTATCTATAATGACATGAAAATATACCTTTAATGAGTATTTAATAGACAAAAATAGTTATTAAGCTACTTTTTGAATATATTGTAATCTACTAAAAAGCATAAGCTACTAAACAAATATCACCCTGTCGCAAGTTTGAACTTGAACTTGGAGATTGTTATATAAACATTAAAGGCAAACTATAAACAACGCAAGCAATCAATGGGAGCGACTTTGAACCTTATGCATGCAATGATCATCACTTTGTTTTATATAAATGCGCTACCGAACCCTCAGTTCGGCAGACTTAGTCCCACCTCCAGCTCCCAAGGTTGGTCACTTGACGACTGCCTCCTGGGTTCTATCCGCTCCTAGAGTTAGTCATACGACTGCTTTAGGTTCCATTCCTTTCCTACCCAACCTGGTACCGGTTAGTCACTTGACGACTGCTAGGGCCAGGGGTTGCACAACCTCCATAGTAAAGTCTTGACAAGAAGTTTGTCAGAGTGTTGAGAAAGACAAGTGTCTAAATAGTCAGTTAAAAAGTGTAGTGAAAGCTCTTAGTGCTCTTAAATAAAACCCAGCCCTTAAGAAAAACTATAAATTATAGTAAACAAAGACCTATAAACAGTACCTCAAATCGAGAAAACATACGCACCGTAGTAATCGGGTATAATAGAATCTCATTTTCGCTGACCAATAATTGTTGTTAAAGTTTTATAGTGAATTCATTGTTATTGTTATATACTAAACGTGCTTACTTTATCATCTCTTCTTACCCCACGTAACGCGATCCCGGTCTACCTCAGTTACCCCCCGGCACGCTAAACAAGGCGTGTCCTCACGAGTAGAACATCCAGTGGTAGATTAAAGGAAGCATTGAGACCCCGTCATTGTACTTATCGCGACGAGGCTCTTCTCTGAGAAGTTATTCTTTAAATAAACGAGCTACCCCCTAAATTACTCGTGACAATATGTAGTCATTAACTAGTTATTTCTCATATTTATATGTTTAAATAAAATGTGTAATGGTTATAAATAGAATACCTTGTGTATTATACCTCATTATAATAGGCAAAAGTATCAAACTCATTTCATCGTGCGTGACTAAACATTTTTAGGCATAACATTTGATTTCACAGACGTCTTTTTTTGGTAATTTTTCTATATTTTTAAAAATAAAGGTAATTTAACCGTAGCCAAAATGCGCTCTTTCATACTTTTTGCTTTAAATATCACATAAATTACACTCTGAAGTTTGAGAAAGTATTAAGGAGACATCCTGTGTATGAAATTAGGAATTGCATGTTTTTCTCTAGGCTTAACTAAAATCCACTTTAATCAAAGCCCCTAGGACAATCGACAGATATTTGCGTGAGTCGACTAAGATATATTTGTCACCATGAACCTATATCAAAAGTTTTCAGATAGAATGAGCTTTTCAATTATTCAATATATTAATTTACATTTTGTCCCAAATATTTCAGGAATAACATAAACGAGTTAAACCAAGTTTTGACACTTTAAATAATTAATGGTTGGTGAAACAATGGCCCCCACACACGCCTATATAATGCAAAGCAAAATTCGTACAACATCAGTAGGAATTAGTTGTGAAGTATTTTAA
Source organism: Pissodes strobi (assembly GCA_016904865.1). NCBI lineage: Eukaryota > Metazoa > Arthropoda > Insecta > Coleoptera > Curculionidae > Pissodes > Pissodes strobi. The sequence continues at coordinate 226,809 of MU182555.1, read as the reverse complement.
TAGATATTTTTTAAAACAAGGGACAAATGTTTTTATGAATGCCATTAAATTATTTACAACGTATAACATTTTTATCAGTGATGTATATTTTCAGAACAGAAGCCGTATAATTTATGATGCTTCGGATGAAATATATTTCTGGTTAAATTTAATTTTAATGGGAGAATAATATGCTGCTTCAATTATTACATTTTAATACTTTACTTTAGTGCCACCAGCGCTTATTTTCTGAATCCATCAATTTGTAATTGTACAAAATAATTCTTTCTCTAATAGGGGAGTAAAATGATATTTTTTAGCCAACAGCTAAAATGTAATCCCGAAAAATGCTTTGGGGAGGTAATAGTTTACCGAAGGACGAAATGGTATCGTTACACCATTTACACAAACAAAAATTTTTGTACGACCACGAAAGTTAAAGAAATCAATGTGTCACATTAAATCATTGGCAAATAATTATTATTATTAAAAATTAATTAAAATATTATTTCTAACTACCTACTATAAATACTTAAGTATTTTACGTCCTAAAACATAAAAATTAATAGTATATAGGTATTACTCGGTCAAATAAAATTATGGACTTTTTAAGTAGTATAAAAGACAGGGTAAGTAGTGTGTTAAAGAGAGTGAGTCCTCACGGAGGAGGTAATATACCCCTCCGTGAGGCCTCACTCTCTTTGAATTACTAAGGAGTCTCTCTCTTCACGAAATAAGTTTATGCCTCCCTGTATATGTTGACCTTGCGATATATCGACTTTCAACCGACCCAGACTTGTAATAACAAATTCTGTTTAGATTGCTTAACGAAATAGTTAAAAAGTAATGATGTTTGACCATTGTGTAGAAGTTATCGTGAGTACATTAATATAAAATATACTAATCAAAAGAGAGCAATTGTGAAAGAAACTAAATCAATTATAGATATGTTTGAATATATTATATATAATTCGACTAATGATGAAGAAGATTTTGATGAAGAAGTATATAATATCATCCCCAGATCATGTCAATGTGTGAAATAAGAGACAATTTTGTATTTATAAGGAACATTGATACTTAGGATTATTCAATCGCTGTCAGTTATGAAAGTATTCTGTTTGCGTTTCTGCTGTTCTGTTCCGTTGCAATAATTAAAATTTTGAATAGAAAAAGGAGATGGCAAATTCGTTGAATTCTATGAAATGTTGTTAGTTGATCATTTCGTAAAATATAATTTTGAATAGGAATTGATCATTACTATTTTCAGAGTGATTACTATAATTTTTAAAATTGTTTACTATAATATTAGTTAGTGATGAAGTAGAAATATGAAGTCAGCTTTTCTGCTGGTCAGAAATTACATAATCGCTACCGTTAGAGCAATTGGTACAATTTTGCCCATTAGAAATGGTAGAATCTGAAGAGAAATAGTTTGATTGGTATTTGATAAGAGAGACTTTAGAATGAAAGACGTTTTTATGGCGGGACTTTCTTGTCTACAAGGTATTATATCATCATCATCACTAAAACTATTGTTTGATATGTTTAAATTAGTACTTTCAATATTATTCAATTTTTCATACATTCGAGAACACAAATGTGCTTCTAACGTTGAATCAAAGGATTTTTTAGTGGTAGCTCTACATTACCATCTGTATGAGATTGAAAAATTTCTAAACAATCTTTAAATTTTGTTAAATCATTAAAATCTTTTGATGAAATATCACATTAACTATTTTCTCCCAAATTTAAATTATCTTCCAAAGCAATATTTTCATGTTCTCCTAAATTTAAATCAAAATTATTATTATCCAAAGCTGTGATTTCAATATTTTACCTAAAGTTAAAGCTAAATTATTATTTTCTAAAGCAATATTATGGTCTGAAGTTAAATCAAGCAATATTTCGTTGGAATTGTTATAATGTTTGGCTACTCTGTTGATTTAATACATTTTTTGAAATGTTATTTTGGAAAATATCTTCTACCATTTCTTTAAAATCTTTTGATCTTCGACATAAAACTTCACAATTATCACTTAAAATTGCCGGTATATAAATATTTGACATGATCACCTTCTACTTTCACAATTATTTATAAAGGGTTGGTTTTCAAGATTGGAGACACTCAATGAATTGGAAATCATTTCAAAATTTACCGACCGAACATAAGAACAGCTTAAGAAAGATACTTCAGTCCCTTTCATATGGTTGTGTTGAAAAAGCGACCCTCCCTCCTGACCTACAAATCTCGACCTACCCACTCCCCCTCAATCTTGCCACGCCCCTTCGAAATTAGCATATCCTTGCATATGGGCGACCATAGCGCATGAAGGTATTTTTTCTTCTAATAAAGATATATTCAAATATGCACTCCAAACCTCTTCCTTGGTTTTTTTCAAAAATTATTGCATTAAAGTGTCTTCTACAAACTGCACGATTTCCTTTTCTGACTGTCCACTCTACCAAACATTGCTTTTTTACACACTGTGCTTCTATTAGATTTTTCTTTTCTACTTTAATTTCTTTCACCACTTGCTTTTTGCAACTACTCTTTCTTTTTCTGTTATTAACCATAATATAACTTTACAAATTTTGAATTAAAGTTGGAGAACCCTAAGCTCTTAGTTTTATAATAAGAGTTTAAGTGGCGAATAAAAGCTGAAGGTTACATACAAAATGCATCAAGGTTATACAAAAGGCAACACCTTATTTCATGGTCAGAGCCTCTTCAGTAGACAGAGTGTTGACCGGTCGATAACCGAAGCGTAATTCAACAAGCTTACATTTGCAACACGATTTCCTTATTAAAGTTAAAAAGTGAGTAAGAAAAGAGTTTAATTAAAGCCGGAGAGTCGTGTTTGCAATACCCGGCTCCAGGAGTGGAGTTCAAGAGCTAAACTGGAAAAGTTCCGCAGGTCTTGTACGGGGTTGTTAGACACGTTTATCAAACAAGAAAACACAATCTTAACTTAACAAGAAAACACAATCTAAATTTAAGGATCAATCTATTGGCTTCTAGGGTTTTTTTTTTTAATTTAAACAGCAACAATCTTACAGTGAATTTTTTTTGCAATTTAAAGGCAAAGGAATGTCAAAAGACTATTAAGTAATTAATAATAATGGTACAATATGGTGATTGTACTGAGACCAATTCTGTTGTTAACTCGGTACTGTATGCCTTACATTTAAACGCTCTAAACACTACAATCCGAAGTGATCACTTTGGTTTACCTAAGATTATTACGTAGTAGCTGCACCAATTAAATGTGTAGCAGTAATAATATCAATTGATAAAAGGCCACAATAATTACATCAATCGACCAGATAAACAAATGAAAAAAAAAAAGAATAAAAGAGATTACATTAAAACATAGTTAACGATACCTCGTTAGATCCGGTTGAAGGTCGGCTGCTAAAAAGACGTCAAGTTCAGCAGTGGAAGAAAAAATAATTATCTCTGGTAGAGGCGCTGGGCACCTGTAGCAAAGACCAGGTACTGGCTTCTAGTGATATCACTTGCAATGGCTCTCGATAAATCACAGTGAGATAGCCCAGTGATAAAACTTGCAATGGCACTCGATAGCCCCGATGGTAAAACCCTCTCTCGTGTTGGAGGGTTGGTGGAGGACCAACTACCTCGGTTGTGTAAGATAAGCTCGGAAAGCCTAGTGCAGTACGAATATCCCAATAACTTGGTATTGTCAATCGCTTATTAGGGACTTACTCACAGATCCCCTAAAAGGGTAGTATTAACACAAAACAAAAAGTTGAATCCTCTATGGCTGCACTGATAGCCAAAACTCTGCCTCTCACTGATGGGTATTTCTAGAAGAACGAGGCATTGATTTCAGTCAATTGCCTTCCACGAAATTAGAGAAAAAAGCATCGAATCAGAAAAAATGGTAGGGCCGAGCAATGCCGTATCGTATTCTAACAATTCGATGCGAGGAATAATTCTAAGATAATAAACAACTTAGTTCTCGTTTATTCTGGTTGTAAAACGACGGCGGAAGCCACAATTAATGAGCTAAAATTAAATTATTCAATAAATACTAGGAAATATTCTTAAACGAAATAATAAACCTTCAAAATTCCAAATCGACAGCAACAATTATGGGAAAATAGCCCATTACTACTATTCAGAGCTACCAACCGAATATTACAAAAGTTGCAACATGCCGCGTGAAAAGATAAATATGAAGTTCTCAAAGCAAATCAGTGGTTCCAAAAAAGTTATCTGCCTGAGATTAGAAATAAAGCAAAATCAGTGCCCCTAAAAAGTTATGAAATATTCAAACCGAAAGTAAAATATGAATTTGACGGATCTAATGAGGCTTAAAAGTAGGTTTTATTAACCCAATTCTTAGAAAAACAGAACGGCCAGCAAACATTAATGTTATATAAGTAAGCAAAGTTAGACTAATAACATAATGTCTTATTTTAGTTGTTTGATCAAACCTAAGCGAGCCGCAGATTATCAACTAAAATAAATATAGTCAAAAAGTGCCTGAGGACAACATAAGAGAAAGGGATGATCAAAATAGGTACTTAAGGCCACAACAGTGTTATAACAGCTAGTGCATATATATTATTAACCGTATGTAGAATAAAAGTAATTTACATTAATAAATGCAGCAACCTTAAGCTTATTGTTGCGCATAAAACCCTTTTAAATCTGTTAGCCAGATATAATGAATAAGTTAGTACCTACCCTTAAGGATGCGGCCTGCGCAACATGTGTGCTCCGAGTTCCGACATACTCGTCGGTGTGGGAGTGGATCAATTACTTACTCTTGACCAGAGCGCTACCAGTTTGAAATAACCAACTCCGCAGACCTAAACTAGAAGATCCTCGGTCTTAAGAACCCATAAGGGCGATCCAAAATCGACGACTATCAGCTACACAAGGGCGATTCAAAATCCAGACGATTATTAACTACACTTGTTTGGTTGAGGTATTTCAGAGCAAATAAAAGACGGTAACGTTCGTGCAGGTTTAAGTTTATTAGCGTTTGTTAGGTTGACGTTAACGTGTTGTCATATTACTTCCCATAATCAAAATAATATAAATATAAAACAGGTAAAAGAGCTCAATTGGAAACAAGTAATAATCTATATGCTCATAAATATATAGACAGTAATTTGAATTAAAATTGCATTATAATAGAAGTGAATTAAATAAAAAATGATCGAACAATTATTAGGCACGCTTTAGCTATAAGGGAAGTAACAATATAACACCAAATGATTACGAAAGATCAAACCAAGTTCAACAAATTAATCAATAATCACAATTTACATAAGTCATCTATCGTCTCATCATACTAGTAATTAAAAGTTATCCGTCTAATAGTAGCTACCAAAACTTTGTGCGCGTTTACCATGGTAGACGACTCGCAGTTGTACATAAATACCTTACTGATTCAGATTATGACATACCCTTATGTAAAATTATTATAACTGGATAGCCAATAAATTAGTACGACAATGTTGATCATTTAAGACAATATAAATCATATTGTAAGAATAAGAAATGTAATATAAAAAACTATGAGCATCAATAGATCCACACTAGTAATACAGCAGTTAATTAGATTCGTATTGGTAAGCTGTGCTTACACCGAAACAGTACCGAGTATAGTTATATCAGTACCAAGCAGAAAACTAAAACACGCGATATGATACAACGTTGTAAAATTCTAAAACACGCAATCTAATACACGCTGAAAAATACTAATAACACGCTGGAAAATATCAGTAACCTAAACTTATCTTTACTGGTCTTCGCCGATATCACCTACGGCCTTCTGCACGTGGACTACTGCTATGCATCTTGGGACCCATAAACTCTCAGTAGCATTTGAGGTAATGCCCATACCTCTATGGCTACAGTCGATACCAACAAAACACAACCACTGTACTGCCTGGCAACTACTTGGTTTGCTACTTAGTCTCTCTTCAAGCAAAGCTCGCTTCAACCAAAATAGCTTGCTCCATATACCCAACTCCAAGCAAAAATAGCTCCAGCTAAAATAGCTTCGATAAACTGGCTCCCAAAAAACTGGCTCCCGGGAAAATAAATCCCTAACTACGTAGGGTTTTTCGATGATAATGAGGAATTGGGAGCAACGTTCTCTCTCCTACAGGCATTCCTCGAGGAAGGAAACGGCGTATTTTGTTCCAGAATCCACTGCACGTGGCCATGTGAAAAGTGAAATATTACTAGGGGTAAATTACCTCCTCCGTGAGAACTCACTCTCTTTAACACACTATTAGGGTACTGTGACAATTTAGGGCCTTTTTGACACTCTCACCGATTGCATCTTCACCATCACCAGAGGAAGTCAATCACATTGGTTCCCACCGGTCGACAATAACCCGAGGCGGCAGCTGACGTGATCCTGATCTGAACGACCCCGTGATATAAGTAAATCCAAAAAAAAAAACATTAAGGTAGTTCCAAGGGGTGAATTTTATGGGTAGCTTTTGTCAAATACAAATAAAGCCATTTTGGCACCCGCGAGCATTTTAAACCTAAAATATAAATTTAAATAAAAATCTGGTCATCGTTCGGGGATCGATAGAATAGAATAGAATCTTTATCTGTAAAACACATACATAAGTATTGTTACACGTCATCAAGCAGTAAAGTAAACATTACATGAATACATTAAAATAGAATTGTCAAAATTTACAGATAAAATTCCTTAAAACTAAATCTACCGAATGTTAAAACTTATGATAAACAGGCCAATACACACATTCAAAATATCAACTCTTTACAGATAACAATCTCAAAAAAAAATGTCAGCACAACAAATTAAAATTACTCCGAAAATACTCCTCAAATGAATAAAATGCAGTTTGCACTAAGTAATATTTCATTTTTTATTTGAACCTTTTTTCATGCAATAGTCTTATTTGTTTGGGAAGGGCATTAAATAATTTAATTCCATAAATCAGGTATTATACCAGGTATTACACCATTTCTTGCTCTTGCAAGGCGATGCTGTACAGGGACCAGATTGGCACTGTTTCTGGTTTGATAATTATGTATGTCCAGATGCGACGTCATAATGTTCAGATTTTGTTTGATGTACATAAGGTACTGGAGAATATAAACACAGGGAAGAGTTAGTATCCGAAACCGGATGAAACTCTCCCGACAATCATCCCGATGTCCAAGCCTCGCAACAAGTCTAATGCATTTACGTTGCTGTTTAAAAACTGTAATAGTGTGCAGGGAATGACCCCACTCCAAGATAGCATAAGACATTTTGGAGCCCAAATAGCCATGGTAGGCCGCCAGAAGAGCATCAGTAGACAAAGACTTAGACAGATTCCTAACCAGATACAATGCTCTAGACAGTCCCTTGCTCACATGCAATATGTGACCCTCCCAGGACAGATTTGTGGCGAGAGAGACTCCCAAGAAGGTAACCTCCCCTGAGCGGTTGTCAGCAATTGGTGGTTTGAATGGCCTCTTCTGAGGGTAAAATTGATAGTCTGGGTGTTCTCCGCATTCACACACAGGCTGTTTGTAAGAAACCAGTCGTTGATAGTTGACAATGATTCTATAATACTAGAGTCATCAATCTTTGTAGGACGATATATTCGGAAGACAGTGGTGTCATCTGCAAACATAATTATTTTGTTGTTGTTTAGATCCAGGTTTGCTAGATCGTCCACGTAGCTCAAAAACACGACTGGTCCAAGCACTGAACCCTGGGGCCCTCCAAACCGAACTCCCTCTCTCTGAGAGATACTCTGGTTATATGACACAAACTGTGTACGGTCAGAGAGGTAAGAGTGTAGTAGTTGGACACTGCTGGGTTCAAAGTCATAAAATTTAAGTTTATTTAAAAGAGTTTCATGCCGCACACAGTCAAAAGCCCTTGTTAGATCTAGACATGAGGCATAAGTATCACAGTTACTCTCAAACCCATTAAGGATGTGTTCGATCAGACAGTCAACTGCAAGCGTGTGCTTTTCTTATTTCGGAATCCAAATTGATGTTGGAAGAAGAGTTTGTTTATCTCGAAGTGTTCAGTAATTTGTGACTTTAAGGCAGATTCAAAGACCTTTGACAGGATAGGCAACAATGAGATGGGACGGTAGTTGGAACAGTCCTCAGTAGGGCCTTTATTTTTATATATAGGTAAAACTGTTGCTGTTTTGAACACTAGGGGAAACTTTTGTACGGATATGGCCTGGTTAATAAGCTTAGTAAGAGGATAAACTATAAGGTTCTTAAGGGTTTTTATTATTTTTGTATTGATTTCAAAATAGTCTCTACTTTTACCATTTTTGATATCAGAAAGTATTTGTCTTACATTATTATATGAAATTTCTTGAAAACTTAAAGAACTATTGGATCTAACATTTTTAAGGTGAAGTGGCAGTTGGGTGCTGGGAGGGCTTGAGCAATGTTGCTCGCAATATTAATAAAATGATTATTGAAATGGACCGCATTCAAAGCTGTATAAGAATTTGAAGTTACTGTGGGTTTATTGTTCTTAATTACTTGCCACATTGCATTTTGAGGATTTGCTGCATTATTAATGAAATTATCATGGGCTGCTGTTTTTGCTCTAGAGATCTCCTTTCGATATTCTTTTCTATATTCTTTCACAATTCCCAAAGGCATTAGAGTAGGGTTTTGCTTATTAAGTAACACAATAAAACGTAAGCGTTCACGCATATTCTTTAGATTTTCATTAAACCAGTTAATTTTGGTTTGTTTTGAACCTGGAATTACCAGCTTGGATTTTAGTGGGAAGCACTCCTCAACAGCGCCAACAATTATATCTACAAACATCTCAAACTTACAGTCCATGCTCACAGCATTGTCAGTAATAAAAGACCAGGACTCCAGCTCAATCCTGTTATAGAGAGCAAGCAGCCCCTCATCAGTGATTGGTCTATAGTTGATACGGGTCTTACCCGAAACCTTCCTGCTCACTTCACACTTGATCATTATTCCATCATCATCCGACAAGTACTGTAGATCAACCCTGTCAGTCGCAGTCAATATCTATCTCGCACTCGTGAAGACATTGTCGAGGCATGTCACCCCACGTGTGGGAAAGTCAACAACTCTATGCAGATCCAGTATTTTAAACCAGTTCGATATATCCAATGTCCGGAGGTCAGTGCTGTTAAAATGAACGTTAAAATCTCTTATAACAAAAATGTGTTTAGATGGATTCAACTTCTTCAGAATAAGATTTAGAATATCAATAAAAATCTGGATATCCTCAAGAGGGGATCTATACATTGTAACAATCTGAACATCAAGGTCGCCAAGGTAAACACCAGCAACTTCACAATGCTGTTCTACACAGAATTCCTTAAAATTAATTTCAGTGGCTTTTAAACCATTTTTTACATAAATTGAGACGCGACCATGTATTTTGTCGAACCTGCAAAAGCTAGAAACAGCAGCATAACCCTCAATATTTGTTACACTGAGCTCATCTGAAGTGAGCCAGTGTTCATTGACACAGAAACAATAGATAGACTTTTCCTTGAGAAGTACTTCAAAGTCTGAGATCTTATTGCGTATGCACTATACATTAACATGTAAAATAGATAAATGGTTCTTTTTAAACAATTTTGTACTTACAAATTTATCTTTTCTGTTGATTGTTTCCTCTGAAGGGGTGGATTCCGGAGTTGGATGTTCGGAAAATGGTTGATCACCGTACCATGTGGCCAGAGATCCGTGTCCATTATATTAGGCTCTTTTTCAATCGACACTCCCAGTCTGAATGAACTGTATTGATGGTGCTTTCTAGTTTTCATCTTGCTGCAATGACATCCATGTCCAAGGCGGTGCTGATTTAGAAAACTCAGTACTTGTTCAGGCTCTGTTTTTATGTCGAGTTTCGACACAAATATCTACGCCTGACTCTCTGTTTGTGCTGCGTTTAAAATCTCTACCCGCATATTTGTCCCAAGTTTTGGGGTCGGTCGACTATTTTTAGCGTTGGCTTTTGTTCTGTTCCTCGAAACTACTACATTCCATTTCTCGTCCTTTTAGAGGTTGGGTTGTTCTTGGTCTTCGTTCCTGTCAACGTCAATTATATCGTTTGATGCCGTTTGCATCTTTTCCATTAATTTCCAATCGAAGTTTTCGATGACCTTTGGCTCTTGAATTTTTAACTTTGTCTTTTGCAGTGGCCCAATCATCTACTGGCAACTTCAGAACGTTCTCGTCAGCGAGGACGTTTTGATACTTTCAGATTTCTAGATTTTGTGATTTTTCTACAGCGCCATCTATTGGTAGCGTTTTCAGGTCAGGGGGAGCACTGTTTAGGTTCGGATCTACGGTGATAGTGGGGAGCGGAGAAGGTAATGAATGGTTTTGTTTACCTTTTTTTTTCGATGTTAAATTGACGATGGGCTTCCAAATTGTCCGCTTTTTCCCTCCAAAGTCTATTGTTTTCCAGAATATTATTTTTTCTTTTAATTCGTGGACTAACTTCTTTAAGTAGCATATTTGGGTATCCTGTTGAGATACGGTGAATCCTTTTAGGGACCCATTAAAAAGCGTTATGCATAGAAAAATTGAAGCTAAGGAGAGATGGAAATCAATCGTAACTAATGGTTAAAAAGCCCAAAAATGAAAAACAAATCTATTCATCTAATCGAGAATATGTATTTAGTAATTATTTATTGTCTTAACAACTATTAGATCATTTTACAACATTTTGGGTTAGTAATAAGGAGAGCCCATAATGTCTGTCGTGTTCATCATCTTCATATCTGTCATTGTTACAGATGATAATTGCCCTTTTAATATCGGTTTGTTTACCTATATTTTAAATGAACGTAAGCGCTATAACATTAACATTACTAAGTGGGGTAATTAGTGAACTAATTCTCAACATATGTATACTTCCGAAATTCAAGTCCACGGTTAAGCAAATAGTAAATAGCAGTTATGCCAAAATACCGGCGGCATTGTTCTGTCCAGATGCCCGTCCATTCAAACATTATTCCCAACAAGCAAATATTATTTATGCTATTCATTCTGGACTTTAATGCATCCGCACATTTCGTAGCAAAGGCATAACCTGTGCAATTTCAGCCGCTGCTATAGATCATCATAAAACGTGGTAGCTGGCCGCCGAATTACCGCAAAAACACACAGTCGTAAAATAGTTGATAAAACTCGCATGGATTCGTGCCAAAACCACATCGTCCTGGTGAAAATGTGAAGCCGTAACTTGGTCAGACAAACACATTTTATTAGGAAGAATGCAATGTAATACAGAGTATATGAATTGAATAAAATATCCATTCATAGGCCCCATCAATATTTATCAAGAAATTAATTTTAACAACCTTTTTTCATCGCTACTTTTTACATCCATACATAAATTTTAAAATATTCAAGCACCTGCCACAAGTTACCTTCTCCTCCATCCACCATCGCGTGTTATTGTTGCTTCTGTCACTCTCAGCGTAATTCCTTACATAGAGTGCCATATTTAGAAAATACAATTAATAAATGCTAAGAGACTAATATGTATTCTGAAATTATGCGCCCTTACCGCAAACTACTGAAGTAGTGGATTGTATATTGCAGCAACGTCAAAATAACAAATGTGTTATCCTTTCGAGAGGACGTCGCCAACCCTAATAAGAACGAATTAATTATGATGTGATGCACCTTAATGTATCTTTACACTTAGATTTAAAACAGTTTAATAACTATTCAGAAATTTACTACAAATCAGTAAAGTGATAATTTACTGTGAATACGGCGATTTTTCTTCAACTTGCGATTTTGGAGCTCGTTGTATAATTTGTGTACCTGTCTCTTTTTTCTTTTTCTGCTGAAGTCCTAAGGTCTATTGTACATCCTTCCGTTAGTATTACAGCACAAAGTACAATAGTTTCGTATCCTCTTTTATTTTTTAGCGCATTCCGTCTTCACCTGCAAACTTTGGACGTCTTATAGAACTGTACAGCAGCATGTGTGAGTAGACGTGTAAAATTGCTCCGTATAGTTTGATTAGTTTTTGTGGTAAATTCATTGAAAAAAATTCGTCAATTGTGTGCATACTATTTTTGAGCATTCCAAGAAGATCTTGTATGTAAGTAAACAGCCTCAAATGCTTACATTAAGTAAATATGAACAATTAAAGTTCCAACCAATCAGAGTCAACCAATAGGTACCTCCATAGCCCTACCATTTTGATAAAATCGTCGCCTATATTAAATATTGAATATGGCTGGCGGTTTAAGAAGCAATAGTAAATCAAAGGATAAAAGTAGTACTGAAAAGCAGATAACCAAGGTTTGCACCAATTTTGCAAACCACACTGAGAGAAAAAAAATTAGCCACTATGCAAAAATCGAATGACCATAATAAAAAACTTGTATACTATTTGTGACAAATTAACTGTTTTTGACCAATATACAATCGGTTTTTCTGAAAGTAAAATCGCTAAACTATGACGATTATACAATGACTGTATACTGATTATTAAATAATTATATTAATTTAAGTTTTTGTGATATATCCGTACGCATATTTTATCCTGCTTTCATATTAGGGCCTGTATACCGTTAATACATCAATTGCATAACCATTATTCAACCTGGATATACACCATATATAGTTAATTGTATATCCAGTATATGACGGGTAGAATAGCTAATATTCAAATATTGATTAACCAGTATTTAACTTGCATGTGCACCGTATATATTTTGTTGTATAGTTACATATTAGTTATATTACACATTATTGAGAAAAAAATCGAGAAAAAAAAGGGAAATTAAAAATTGATGTACTTAACTCAAATTTCATATTTAGATTACTTTTTTAATTTGGAAGAACTTTTCCCAATAAGATTTTGCTGTATCTTTATAAATTAAGGTACTTTACTCTTGACGTGATTTCGAAAAAATGACATTTGCGTCCGCACTAAAAGCAGCAAGTAAAATTTGAAATACTCGTTTACTGTTTTAGGGCAAGCACCAACTTTTATGAAGAATAAAATTTTCTGAGAATCCAATAATGAAGAAGTTTCCCATATGTTGCATACTTTTTTGGACACACTGTATATATATACATATATATATATATATATAT
>MU182555.1:138744-208719 GCA_016904865.1 Pissodes strobi | reverse complement strand
GGTAGACTATTGCCAATTGAGGTTTTATTTTGAATATTATTTATTATAAAATATAATTTTCTAATCATAAATTTTGAACAGAAGTTCTGCTCAAATTGACGGAGAGATATATTAATTAATTTCAAATAGATTTACTTTTCTGCATTTTTTATTACTTTCCAGCGTAATAGGCTAGGGATTATTTCTACTACAGTTGACATTCCTGATGAATAGCTTGACCTGCTCCAGACTGTTTTTTTTTACGTTTTGACGCTTCTGGTATAACCCTTGAGCGCATAACCAGGACATCTTCCAAGGACGTCATAGGACAAATTTCAGAGCATCAGACATCTGCAGCCTCATGATCCAGGAAGCACGGAGAAACCTCAAGGTGTTGAACTAGTAATTTATGCGTTTAGTAGTTCACACATGCTCCCTCCCTGATGACGTTGGCCCCCAACGTTTGCCAAGACCCCTATGTTTCAAAAAGAGAGACATCAATACAATACATAATATAATTTGTTAAGATTTGTTAAGATAATATTTTCATATATGGTAATTAATGAGTATCTCACATAGAATTTTGCGTAAGTTTAGTTAGGGCTCTATTTCATAATCTGTGGTAACCATTTTCTAAGAGTTAGTCACTATGGCTTCCATTGTATTGTTGATTAGTTCTTAATTAACCCAACTAACCATAGATAGTTAATTTAATTTGTAATATGGTTTCTATAAGTTCACTTATGTTTATTATTAGTAGAATAAACAACTTTGCATCTTGCACCTATTTCGACTTACTATTCGAACCGAGCTGGTAACTGTATGAAATTTTCAAGGTAAAAATATCAATAAACTTACAAAAAATAGGAAACTACAATAGCTCGACATAATTACAGTACCCGTTGTACCATGGAATTTCAATCGTGCTGCAGTTAGATGTTAGTGCCCATCAGGTTCGTTTGATATTAATTTTCCCTTTAAATGTATTATTTGAGAATTGCCCCACAGTAATTTTGATAGAAATATTAATATTATGATTATTTTTATACAAACACGGCAGAAGAAAAACTTATTTTATTATGCCATTTAATTTGAAAGCATGGTTTAAATCAGACAAAGACTCCTTTGTGGCGAAAACTGGAACTATGCGATTTGTGCGCAAATGCATTTTTTTGAAAAACTTGACTTTGATCAAGGAATTAAAATAGGTGGGATATAGGACTTTGATTTTGGTTTTTGTCGTGATTGCGGAAGGTGTTTTGAAAAGGTACCGTCCATTTTTTTTCTTATTCTCTTATTTGTATTATTTTAAACGTATACAGAGCATTACGGGAATTTTTCCACGTAATCTTATTGATCTTTATTATATATCGTGTGAGGCATTAAATAGGGAAGCATTGCCTACATACCCATGTTGTCTTTAGCCATGGTGTACAGTTTGCTTATCAGGCATATAACCTTATCTATAATATCGTGTACCTACCGTCTTTTGCATATACCCATGTAATCTTGTAGCCTTGGAGTATAGCAAAATATCGATATTTAAGGCTTGAGGCTTCGTGTAGGACTAAAAGCTTTATTCGTACAAAGGAGCGACGCGACGGTTATTCAATCTCTGTTTTAGTTAAGCAATCCAACTAATAAAACTAACTGTCTTTGGCTATAGGATGTACTTAGGTTCTAGTTAGGAAAGCAATTGTGAGAAGTTAATAGTTGAAATACTAGCTGAGTGTAGGGAACTCTATATAACTTCCCTCAGTATCGATACCTATCTGCTGTGCTATCTGATTTTGTTATAGATAATATTAATTAATTGGTTTTAAATTTAGACTTATTCAATTTATTCAATTCAATTCAATTCAATTCAATTCAATTCATTTCAAATTACAATATAAAGATACATATTGAATTCATTAAATTTCACAAGATATAAATTATGACACCTAGATGGACAGCCATCTGTATGTGTCAGATCCATACATATTATTGAACTCTAACAATAAAGCATAAAATTTAGACAAGTTGTCGAAAAATATATGTAAATGCGAACATAAAATATACCTAATTATATACTTAACAATAATAAACTATGAAATGTTCAAGATATAATAGGAAAATACAATTTTACAAAAATAATGTTTTAAAAGTAGGTTTATTTTGAACTATAAATCCTTGAGATAACTTGGAAAATCTTTTTATATTGTTAATAGTTCGTATCTTAAATGACAGCAAATTATAAGCCTTAGGAGCTATAAAAGAAACAGATCTTAAGTTTAATGTATTGGAACAGATTGGAGTACTAGGTGCTTATTAGATAATTTTCTGGTAAAATACTTATGTTCTACATAGACTTTTTTATTTTCATTCTTATGCATAAAAATACAAATCGAAAGTATATAAAGGTCTCTAATATTTAAGATTTGTTCATTGTACAATAAATTAGTAGGATAGAGTTTATTTTGATGTAAAATGACCATAAGGATATACTTTTGAATAATTAATAATGGTTTTAAGTTTGTTTCATAAGCACCTCCCCATACAATTATTCCATACCTGAAAAAAGATTCTACTAGTGCCCTGTATAGAAGAATTACCAATTTATTATTTAAAATTTCTCTAATAATATAGAATTTATAAATTAATTTTCTTAATTTTGTTGCCAAATAATCAATATGTGATGTCCATTTTAAATGTTGATCCAGCACAACGCTCACATATTTAACATTGTATGAAGACTTTAGAACAAAGTTTTCTGTTTGACAAACACTAATTTCAGAAAATATTGGTCTATCTGCCATTGTCAGAGAAAAGGCAAGGTATGTGGTTTTCTCAATATTTAACGACAATTTATAAGTTTGCAGCCAGTTTCTGACAGTATTAAAACCAATAACAGCCCTTTCTCTGACCTCTGGCCATGACACTCCTTTGAATATCAAAGCAGTGTCATCAGCATAAGATATGACCTGTCCGGCAAGCTCCACGTTAAGAAGAGAATTAATATATGTATTAAAGAGTATTGGACCCAAGATAGTTCCCTGGGGTATGCCACATTTAACTGACTGAGAGTTACTTAGAATACTATTAACTTTTGTAAATTGAGGTCTGTCATTTAGATAGTTTTTAAATAATTCCAACACTGTGCCTCTCACTCCGCTATGTGATAACACATTAAGCAGTTGAGGGTGGGGCACAGTGTCGAAAGCTTTAGCCAGATCCATGAAAACCACAATGGTCTTTAATTTGGAGTTTAAATTCTGTGTTATTTCTGAGATTACTCTATGTAGGGCATCATCAGTACTAATTCCACTGGTGAAACCATATTGATTTTTATGCAGAATATTATTTTTACTAAAAAATGTTGTGAGCCTGTCTTTAATTGCATGTTCCAAAATTTTGGCGAAGTTGTTAATTACACTAGTTGGGCGATAGTTTTGTATTTTATTTTTCGATCCGGCTTTGTATATGGGGGTAACTATAGAACCTTTACATCCCGAGGGCACAATACCTGCTGTAAATACTTGATTAAAGATGTATTTTAATGGCTTCAATATATCTAAGTGTACTGATTTTATTATTGCTGCGGATATTCCGTCTTTTCCAGGACTACTGTTTTTAAGATAGAGATGTAATTTATAATATCCTTCTCAGCAATAGGAGCGAGAAACATAGAAGTATTAAAGCTATTTTTCAATGTATGAAGATTTTTGGGACTAGCAAAACATTTATGAAATATTCGTTGCAAAAATTTGCCATGTCAAAATCATTTTCAAAAGTTGTATCCAGGTTATCGGTGATTTTCAGTACATTGGTCTTTGAGTTAATAGTACTTGTGGTTTCGTTAACTAAATTATATATATTTTTTAAATTATTTTTATTAGTTACTATTTCGCTTTTGTAGTGTTAATATTTAGTTCTTTTAATTAGTTTATTTAAATAGTTTCTGTATATTTTGTATTCATTTTCAAGGGTAGCATTATAATTTTTTAATAATTTTTTTTTCAGTTTATTTCTATGTTTAATGGAAGTTATTAGTCCGTTTGTAATCCATTTTTTTGATTTTTTCTTGTTTGATGACACAATGACTTTGGTTTTTTGATGTTTATGCAATATCTCCAAGAATTCACTTATAAACAGTTTGTAGGCTTGCTGCGGATCTGTGTTTTCATAAACTCGAGACCAGGAGCAATTTTTTATATCTATTTTAAATGATTCCTGATCAAAGTAGGTCTTAGTGATGTTTACTTGTGCCTGGGGCAGAGTCTTAGTTAGAAAATCAGAGTCAATACACACATGTCATAGGAATGGATGACGTATCAGACCATTGCTTGGTTTTAACTAAATTAAAAATTCATAAGCCTCGGCCGCCTATAACTTTTCGAACATATCGCGACTATAAAAATTTCAATTTCAATGATTTTATTAAAGATTTGTTTACGATTAACTGGAATTCGATATATGAGATAGAATCAATTGATGAGATGGTGGATTTCTTTAATTGTCATTTAAAAGCAGTTTTTGATATTCACGCGCCTATTAAAACTTCTCGTTTTACCAAGTCACCTGCGCCTTGGTTAACCGATAATCTTAGATTTATGATGAAGTTGCGTGGAAAGGCTCTGCCTAAATTTAAAAAGACTAGAACGGATGCTGCGTGGAAAGAATATACAGATCTTCGTAATTATATAACAATGGCGGTCCGTAACGAGAAGAGGGCATACCTGCAGCATAAGTTTCGAGTTGATCCCAAGAGTTTCTGGAATACAGCTAAGAACTTGAATATTGGTGTTTCATCTAGGTCACAACCTTTAAATATGGGTACTCCATCGGAGTTTGCTGAGCATTTTCTTGACAGCATCCCTGCAGTTGATTTAACTGTCAACAATACAATTTTAGATAGGTATAGAAACGGTCGCTTTAGCATTTCGTTTTTTCTGAGGTTGATGAGGACACCGTCAATAAAATAATTTTTAAGATCGAAACAAATGCTGCGGGACCTGATGAGATAGACAAAAGGATGATTTACTGGTTACTCCTTACCTCACTCCTTATATAACTTTCATATTAAATAAATGTCTTGATGCATCTACCTTTCCGTCGGCATGGAAGTTTGCTAATGTGTTGCCCATTCCGAAAGTCTCTAGTCCGAAAAATGTTTCTGAGTTTCGACCTATAAGTATCCTGCCTTGTTTATCCAAAGTGCTTGAGAGAGTGATTCATGATCAACTAAGTACGTTTTTTGCTTTAAATAATGTTTTGCCGCCCACTCAGTCTGGTTTTCGCCCTCTACATAGTACAACTACGGCATTGCTGATATCCTTAGAGCGTGTGATAGAAGTATGACAACTTCGCTAGTATTATTGGACTTTAGCAAGGCCTTCGATATCCTGGATCACGAGATGCTTATTATGAAGCTCGGATATTTCGGTTTGGGGGAGAGTGCAGTTCGTTTCTTCGGGAGTTATCTTTGGGATAGAAAACAAAGGGTCTGCGTTGGCGGCAGTAGGTTTGAATTTGTGCCAATTAATAAAGGTGTTCCGCAAACGAGTATTTTGGGTCCGCTTTTGTTTTCGGTTTACACAGCGGATTATTGCAGCTTTTTGGAGACATGCCAATCGCATCAGTACGCGGATGATATGCAAGTATACCACTCGTTTGATATTTCCAATGCAGTCGAGGCTGCTGAAAGAGTTAATGAGGACCTGCACTCTGTTTTGGAGATGTCTCGGTGTCACGGCCTGTTGCTGAATGGAAGCAAATCAAAGTTGCTTCTTTTTGGACCGCGGATCGTGCATGGCGATGCCTTTGTTGTTAAAATTGGAGGTACAGCGTTGGAGCCATCGGAGTCTTGTAGGAATTTGGGAGTTATTTTTGACACGCAGCTTCGTTTTGAGTCTCAGGTTCCTGGTTTATTGCAGAAATACTATTATAGATTAAAAATTCTATACATGCAAAAAGATTATTCAACAACTGAAATTAAATTAAGACTCTGTGACACTTTAATATTGTCATCTATATCTTATTGTGACATCGTGTTTTGGCCTGCACTTACACAGCGTGAAAAGAATAGTCTTCAGAAGGTTCAGAACTCCTGTTTGAGGTTTTGTTATAATGTTAGAAAGTACGACCATGTTACACCGTTATTTGAGGCATCTCAATGGCTTAAGTTAGAAGAAAGATTTTTTGTACATTTGGCTACCTTAGTTCATAAAGTTGTTCAGACGAGGAATCCCACCTATTTATTCCCGAAATTAGTTCGTGCAAGTGATATTCATAGCAGGCAAACGCGTTACACCGAGAGGTTTACTGTCCCGAAACACAAAACTGCAATTTTTCAGAGGTCCTTCAGCTTTAATGATGTAAAAATTTATAATTCACTTCAAAATGATGTCGTGTCCCGAACAGGGACGGTAGAATTTAAGAGAGCTGTAAAATCATTAATTTTAAATAGTCGAAATTAGGGCTTTAGTGTGTATTCCGTTATTCTGTGCTTATTTTGTATTATTTTCTTACTCTGTTTAAACCTTATGATTATTTGTTACTTATTACTCTTTTCTGCTTTTTTTTTTAATTTTAAGTATTCGAAATCAGGGCTATAGTGTGTTTATAGCCGTTATTCTGTGCTTATTTTGTATTACAGAATAAAAGTTAATCTTCCATAATTGTTAATGACGATGAGATTAGTAGCATATGCTAGATCTCGCCGTCTCTACATAATTTTTGTAATTATATTGTTTGAAATATTAATAAAAGGCATATTTATTTATTTATTTATACATGTTAAATATTCTTCTCTTTTTGAAAACATTTTATTTACAATTATTACAATATATTAGTCACTTATATTCGTCACTTTTTTATGGCAGGGGCACACACACTAAAGGGAGAGATCCTATGGCGCTGAACGAGCGGTGTGTGTACGAAAATGTTGATTGACACCGTTCTCGAACAATTGCAGGTTGTTATTAGGGGGAAACAGATGTCCTGGCAATCAGTTCCACAGTGATGCAGTGCTTCAGACACAAGAGTTCTCGTAAAGCGATGTTCTAGGTCTTTCCAGTTGTACGACTAACTGGTGCGCTCTTGCCGTTTGTCGTGAGTCTTTGACAGGCGTTGCCAGGGGCGGGATGAGGCGGGCCAAATTATCGGAACATCTGCCGTAAGAGTATCTTTAAAACAAGGACATGTCTGCGATGTTCAAGATTATCCAGATTCCGGGTCAACTTCGGGTCAACTCCGGGTCGCCGACGAGACGCACAACTCTCTTCTGAATGAATTCCAGCAGCAATCCAGGGTGTGCTTTGGTGCGGCACCCCAGATGTGTGAGCAATATTCTAAGCACAGTCTTATTTGCGCTTTATAGAGCAAGAGCACAGGATTTTGTTGCGAAATATCGCACCAAACTTCTGGAAGGCTGATTTTGCGATGTTAGCAACGTGGTCATGCCAGGACATATTGCTGTTGACCGAGACACCCAGCAGTCCGATTGACGAGGATGATAGACCGGGTGGATAATGACAGATTTTGGGATACGATTTTACTCAGTATGCCTTTCAGAGGACAATATTATCCTTATATCTTCATGCATGCATGCATGAATCAAAAGGTCTTCCTGGGTTCTTCGTATTAAAAAATGATTCATCATTTGTTCGAAAACCATGTGTTTTGGTACCATTTTAATCAGGCTGCCATGTGCTCTGTAAGAAAATTCAAAATAAAAATTCCTCGTAAAACCATTGACATACCGTGAAGATGGGCTCGAAGGGCTGATATGGCCACGTGAACTTGTATTTGAATAAGGAAATTTTCCGCATTTTTAAACAGGTTGCCACTACTAAGTATACAAGTTCCTGTTATAAAACTGCTTAAAAAAAGATGGCATACCGATTGCGTGTGCCCAAGTACTGTTTACATTGCAAAAATTTTGTACAGCTATCGATTAACATTCTGTGATTTTAGTCAGTATGCCATTCTATTTTCATACAGTTAATGGTAACGGATGATGTACATGATATTGGCATATCGTTTGACAGGGTAGACATTATAGGCATACGCAAAAAACATTGCAAAATAGAAAAACAAATTCCGTATTTTTAAGCAGTATGCCGTTTTGGTTTTATTATAATCATGGTATATGTAGATGGAATAACAAATGACACACCGATTGATAAGGTCTAAAGTCTATAAAAATAGAGAATAAGACAAGAATTTATGGAAATATAGTTTATTGGAAATCAATCATATAAATCATAATTATGGAGTAAATTTTGTTCCATCACTCCACAATATCTATTTCGAAGTTTGGTACTTCGTCGCTATCATTCTCCTCTTTTTTCATCATTGAAGCGTCAAGAGTAGTGTGCTAGCTAAATATTAATAAATTAATTATGTATGGCGTTGGGTGCCACTTTGTAATGAAATTTATCAGTTGGGCGTCAATTTGTAGTGATAAATAGTTGATTAAATGTATGAGACTCATTTTTATTAAGGTTGTCTCTTATTAACTGAAAATTTGTTTGGGCGCCAGAGTTCCTAGAGATAATGCAAACTGAATATGAATACTTATTAGATATAAATATATATAAAGATAAGAATATCAGAAATTTGCCCTTAAAATTCGTCTCTTACAGACCTCAATATTGCGATAAATTAAACAAAGGAATTCAAACAACAATATATTAATTTTACAATTAGTTTACAAATATGAGTGATGGTATCATGTGAAATGAAGATTATCAATATAATTAAATTACAAATATTATTTGAAACAAAGTTTTTGAATAAATTTACTTAGTGATGAGAATTAAAATTAAATATAACAGATAGTTGGTCTTTACAATACATTTATCTTCAGACTGACTGATACTTAACTTCTTTCAGTTATTCTGTAACCATACGATCGTATTGGGATCTCCACTGTAACCGCTTTTGCCTGTTCCCAAGTTCAATTCAGGTAGGGTTATCAAGGACTACTTATAGGTAATCTATGTAATGATTCCCATAAATTTGCATGGTACAGCTGTCATCAGGGTCTCAAATCAGTCGTAACATGAAAGAAGAAATAGAGACGTCTTAGACCAACGTATATTGCTAATTAACTAATATTCAGGGAAATATCATGTGAACATCAGTGACACTGCTGACCATGAGGAAGCAATCAACAATTTGAAAATTTACTGGTTAAAGCAGATATAATCAAAACCTTGAATTACAATTTTAAGTTAAGCAAAAATTATAGATAACTACTGTTACTCTAGAAATCCTTTTTCTTTACTTTAAGATATGAAATTCAAAAGAAATGATGACTGAAATTAAAAATTCAAAAGAAAATTATGGAATTACGTTCCAATTCAGTGACTCTCGATAAATCTAAATAAAAGATAACTTGAATTTAATGATAAATAGAAAAATAGAGATATAACCTCTTTATAAACGAGTCTTATAACTCCAAAGAAGTAATTTCTATTACTTTTTATTTGGCCCTTGGCATATAAACGATAATTGAGCGTAATTACGCCTCAATTAATTAAGAATAAAGATAAGATAATCACTATCTCGCATGGAGATAGAGGTTTAGATAAAAGATAAAAAAACCCAGATAAATTTACACAAGTGTGATTAACCTCTCATGAATGCAAATTAATGTCGGTACATCAGTGTTGAGACGAAACAGGGTGAGTGCTAATAATTATATGCTTGATGTAACAAATAAACTGCGAATTTAATTAAATAAGTCTGGAAAGAAAAGTATTAACACGTTCACTACCGGCGTGTTAAGACGGGTGGCTTGTTATAAACCAGGCGCGTTAACTTTGGAATCCTTAAGAAATTTTAAGCGATTCTTATACCTGACGAATGGCCGATGGTCTGAGAGTGGTCAGTGGACTCCATTATGTGCAGCAATACTAATGGGTACAAGGAACTTTAACTCACAACAAATTTAGTAAAACTAAACCTAATGCCTTCAAAAAATGATTCAAACTGGCTAATAGGAATACACGTGGACGACTTTAACCAAAGCTGCACAGCATAAACCAGAGGCCACTGAAGTGGCCAGTTAAGTTCCTCATGGACCAAACATATCATACACATTGCCATTCATGGCCCGCCTAAATTCATACACCACAAAAGTATGTTTGAATTTGCGGCCAGTATAGTGGTCGCGGTTCACAGTGGTAGACTCCAGCGGTCACTATAGTGGCCGTCGGTAGTGAACGTGTTAAAACCAGCAATACCATGAGGGAAAATTCGGAGTAATTCTACTGAAAATTTAATTTACTACCTTTGCAGGAATATATATAGAATTTACTCTCCAAATAATACTGTTCAATTTTAAATGGAAATAAGTAAAATAATGTGCGTGACCGCTAAACGATGAAATAATTACGTTCTTTGTAAATTTGAACTAAACCTCTTTCAAATTACATGAATTTGACTAATAAGAGACGCAATTATTCGCCAATAAATGGGTATCCTTACCCAACGGTCACGACAAAAATTAAGATTATTGAAGCTGTAAGCTAATTGAAAGTGTAATATAAAAATGCTAAATTCTTGCTTTAGTCAAATACGATTAAGCGAATCAGAAACAATTATTGATTATGTATTTAAAAATGAAAAACTTAGTGAAATATATTGCAAGTTGAATTAAATATTTTAAGATTAAATATTAGCACTTACCCGTCGAGCGTCGCACAAAGATAAAACGACCTCGCTTTTAAAATTTTAAGACGTTCCTCAAATTATGCTTTCCGATGTTTTAATTGGATAATTTATATCATGTGACTACCATAATAGGTCAAGTAACGTCAGGCCAAAGAAATACCCAATATATACTAAATATAGTAATCTATAGTAAATTATTCATAAATTATAGCTATTAAATAGCGTACTGCGCTCCCCAATTACCAATCACACGAGATAAGCCCATTCACGAATAGATGTCACTACTCAATATGGAAATCTACAGTGAAACAAATCCGCAAATTGTAGGTATAAAACAACATCCTTGTGCTTCTAAATAATTACTTGCACGAAATATACCCATTCGTGAATAGATGTCACTGACGACTCAAAACAGAAACATCGAAAATCATTGGTAACTGAACTGAGTTTAGTGGAGCGGAATAAGCTTATAATCCGTTACAGTAGAGGCTTCAGATTATTGCGCCAAGAATGGAGGTTGCATATGGCCGACCACTGTTTCCGCTTTGACAGTGGCGTAGGGCTCCTAAAGAATGATAAAATAAAAAGTCACCAAAAAGTTTTAAGAAAATACATAAAATGAGAAATTATGTACTTAACAACAGTGTATTCAATTGAAAATTAATTAAGATACTTTGATATATTATATTAATGAAGTCTTACTGCATAAGGAAAATTAATAGAGAATAGCCTTGTTTTTTGGCAAAATTTCTACATGACAGGAAAAATAATAGGAAAAATAAATTATACGGAAACTTTTCATCAAAATACATATAACTTACGTATTTTAATCGGTCAACTTCAATTGTTGGAATAGCATTTATTAGTAGCCTCACTTTAAGCTTAGATGATCAATCAAAACAATCTTCATCAGCAAGCAAGTTTCACAGTGCTTACTTTTTGCGTTATTCAATCTGGAGGAGTAAAATATTTTTTTTTACCTTTTTAAGACACTTTTGTAAATTTTGCGGTATGCATAATAAAGTTGTGCCAGGAATGGTTGAGAGGCAAAGAGTTTTCGAAGAGTATTAAGACACCGTAAGTTTTCTGCAGAGATATGTAAACCATTTGTAATCCACCGTTTCTTAGTGTTGAGTTTGATAGTACGAAAACGGAAAGACATATTAAACGCTTCACATATTTTTTTTATAGAAGATAGTAAAGGTGTTGCCATTTTGCTGCCAATCAATGGAGTAGGAAGTGTGTTTGAAAGAGTCAAAGTTACGACGACTCATGATACTCTTACGTACTCGTTTCTTTTTTAGTTTAGTTCATTCTATAGGAAGTTGCGCCATAACGGCATGGTGGTTTAAAAGAACAGCATCGATGACTCTACAATTCACCACCATCTGTAAGTTTGAACAGATATGGTCGATGGCCGTTGTTGAATTAGCTGTTACACGGGTGGAATCGGTAACATGCATTAAAAAGTTGTAGGAGCTTAGCATATTAGAAAGCACGCACGTAACTCCACTGTCCACATTCTCGAAATCAACGTTTAAATCGCTTGCTAAAATTAGTCGCGATTTGATAGGGAATCTGGATACTAATAGATCCAATTTAACTAAAAAATTTTCTACACATGTATTCGGAGAGCCATACAAGCATACAATATATAGGTTGTTCTTTTGTGAAAATACAACAGAAAACTCAAATTTTCTCTCAACCAACAACCCATCTAGTTTATCCAGGGTCTTAAGACCTAAGGCGACCAATAAGTTTTCATTAATGAGGGTAATTGTACCTCTATTTTTGTAATTTTTACGACAGGGGGCGTGGGATTTTTGCCTTTGTTGGAACAGGTTGCACTCGAGCGACTTTCCAAGAAGATGGGTAAATCAATTTTCCGTAAGATAGAGAAAAACACCTGGAAAAAACGGGTGTTAGATTCATTGGCGCACTTCTTTAACACGATGGCAGGTATTCCGTCCGGTCCTGATGCCTTTTGCGTATCTAGTTCTTTGAAGATTTTACGAATATCACGGTGATGAAACTTGACTTCTGTCATGGTAGTGTTGATGTTTGATATAGTGAGAAGAGCCTTGCCTTGGGGGACGTCTAAGGTAGAGTACGATGAAAACATTTTGGCGAGTATGTTTGCCTTTTCCTTGGCTGTAGTCGCCATGATGCCACGTTCGTCTGCCAAAGGTGGGAGAGACGTTTTTGTAAAGTTATTACTTCCCGCCTTTGCTACCGACCAGAAATTCCTGGAGCCACTGGGGCATTGCAAAAGTTTATTCCTGATCCTTTGATGGTGTGTCCTTAGTTTCGTCGATCACACGTTTGTAAAATGGACCCAAAATTCTATTGTTGATAATACTTGCCCATATATTAACTTTTTGAGGACGCTGCGTATGCGCATCCAGTGTGGATTTTCTGAAAACAAAAGCGATAATTGTGCCTAATAACCTTTCGAACCCGCAAACGAATTGACCTTTGTAACCGAGTAACAGAAAGTACTAATTAGTGTCCCCTAAACACAAAGTATTACAAAATTTTTGTTTTTTTCAGAAAATGATGGAATCATATGTGATACTTTGGGCCTCAAATGATACAAAATGTACAGAATACAAAAATAAACTTTATTATTCATAAGTATATTTTACAACATTTTGTTTATTGGTGAAACTTTCTAAAACAGTTTCTTTGAATACTGCAACACAAAAACACATCGACAAAACGTCAAGCCTTTACAGCCTGGAAACCTACATTTGGATCGAGATTTTTGCTTCTCTGATACAAATTCTGGAAGATGTTTGGCTCCTTCTTTTCTTCTCTTATCTGGCGTAGGCAGAACTTTGCGCTTTTTTCTAGGAGGCTCACCATCATCAGGATCATCAGTATCCTCATTAGAAGTTGAGCTGTTTTCTCTATGTGTGAACAATAGAGATTTAGCTAATTCAAACTTAAGATCCAGATAATCATTGATTTCTTTTTTTGGAATGCCAGCTGCTCTACAAGTTTGGCGATATTGTAGCCAACTGGCTGCTATAGAAAAGTCAAAAAATGCATAAATGCATCTTATGGTCCATTTATTTGCCCTGCTAGACATAGAATATTTAGCAATAACTCGGTCCAAAAGGTCAACGCCCCCCATATATTTATTGTATTCTCAAACTATTGCAGGGCGGCTAATTAAAGGGTATTTTTTTCTTGTGGTGACCAACGTTGGCAGCGATCTTGCGGAACTATCCCTAGCTTTGTGGAAGCTAAATGTATGGATTTGGAATCAAACCATTTAACTAGACACATTTTATTGTCCTCTGTAACAAGCATGTCACTGGAACCTCTACCATTTTTTTTAAGTCCTTATCTGACAAAAGTCCATTTTTGGTATTCTATTTTTCATCAGTGTTCCAGTAACATAAGTTTTTCTAGACAAAAGTGTGTCCAGTAGGACTTGCGACGTGAAAAATCTGTCAACGAATACAGATACCCCTATTGGTAGGGTATCTGCTAATTTTAGAACAACTCTGCCTCCAAAATCCAATTTTTCTGGATTGATTATCAGACAAAATTTAGTGTCTTAGCCTTTTCCTTCATACATGCTGAAGTCAAGAGGAATGCCATCAGGAGAAGTCATGACAAAATTTTTTAAACCGACAGGTTGGGGTTTACCTCGTACATATTGAAGCATCAAAACTTTCCCGTGAAAAGGTATCATCTGTTCATCTATTGAAACTTCTTCTGTCCTTTCATTTTGCAAACAAGCCTTTTGTATTCTATCCAACATTGGTTTGATTTTCCAAAATCTGTCATTTGCAACAGTTTCTTTAGACAAACTATTATGGTCATTATTTAGATATTTGCAAAAGTAAGAACAAGGATTTTGAATATTTTCTGGTGGAGTGTCGTCTTGACCTGTGGTCAGAAATGTTTACAACTTCGGAGAAAAATTTGTTCTTTTGCATTTTCTTTTTTTATTTTTTGGAATTAGGTTTACCCGGGACACATCGTCAGGAATCTCTTCTTCTTGGAATTCGTCAATGTTACGCTCCTGTTCAATTTCGCTTTGGACCTTGCGATCATCTTCCGCTTCATCTTCAGCTTCCAAGTCCGAGTTTTCCATCCCAAGGCCTTTCTCATCCTCATTTACCCCAATTTGTCTGGTGCAATTTGGGGTTCATCTGAGTCGTCCCATCAATCATCATCCTCATCTGCGACTAATCCGTCCTCTATGCCAGACTCATCGAGGTTTAAATTGTTTGCAATCTCCTCCAAATCTTTATATGTGAGGGGACCTGAATTAAGAACGAAGAATAACATACGACCTACAGTACCACATACAATATTTTAAACTTTCCAAGGACAATACGAAAAAGTCACACATGGCCCAGAGTATCACATATGATATTGCTAATTAATTTACGAAAATACGAAAATATAGTGGAGTCACACCTTCTCATCATTTCCTCACAAAATTCCAAACGCCTATTATAATCGTCTTCCAATAACTCTTGAACAAGGCATACTTTATACGGATGATATTTCTATTTTTCTTAAAACCTTTCAATTGTAATTCGAGGAATATCCTGACTACGGGCCGATGAAACTGTTGAAGTATGAGGATTTTCAGCAATTTCTAATGCTATGTCCAATTTTGTATAGTCATCCAAAGCAACTCTCCGACCAAATTTTAACAAATAACGTACTGTACCGTGTTTTTCAAATTTGTAAAATATTTTACTAACTGTCCCTTGTAAGATTTGGCTTTCGGGATATTTTGCATTAAATAAATTACATACTTCACGTTGACTTCTTATTTTGGCTCCACATCCAAGTAGTATCAAAATTTCGATACGCTGTCTTTCCGACAATACCATTGTGATTTTAAAGTTTTGGTTTTGACACAATACTAACATTAATTAACCGAAAAATGTGAAAAATTAAAAATCAGTTCCGTGTTTCAGCGTTTTTTGAAAATATTGCTTGCTCAAAAGATGATATCTTTTCTTTTTACTCTGCATATATGCATAAATAGATGGATATACATCGGCTAAGGCAAATTCATGCACGTCTTTATTATGAAGAACTGTATGGATTAAGTTCACAAAAATCGAATTATTTGACCCAGAAATGCCTACTCGGTAAGGCTTTTAAATAAAATTCGTGGAATGACTTTTAGTTTTCGCAACATTTTCTTGCTTACAGGCGCTCCCAAATACGTCACGGAAATTACAATAAATCAAATACATTTGGGAAATAAATGAGCAAAAGGTTACTTCCAAAATAATCATTACAAAAAAGACATTTAGCTATGAGTCCAGTGGCAGAGAAATCCTTCGTGGGAGGCAAAAGAGACTTACTGTAATTTAAACTTTTCCATTTTTACTCTTTTAGGTTAAACATTATTCTATAGTCTCTTTGTACGCGTTAGTTTTACATTATACTTCATATCTTTGCTTTTCACCTGTATGCTTATTATTGTAAAGTCGGTATAAAATTACAAGCTTATTTTAATTTATTTTTACTAGATCCTCTCGAAATAGTTAATAATGTAGTACCTAACTGATGTCATCGTTAAGATAAAAGACGGCTTCTTATTAGCATCCCAGTAATGTTCTCAGTGATTAATTTCCATCGATATCTTTCGGTGTGAGACAGTGCGAAATTCCGGGTTAAATTTAAATTACGCCATTAATAATTTATCAACGCCTTCGTATATAAAAGTAAGTTACATTGAGCCAAATTATTCATTGGTTACCGACAATTTTAAATCGGTTATTAAGGCTTTTCATTCGACATATCATTAATAATTTATAGCTGTACGAGTGCCTGTCAAACCTTATTTAATTGGGCTCTTTATTACTGTATACCAGCTAATATAATGCGCCAAATTCTAAAAATTTGTTGCATTGAATGTGTCTATAATTTGAATTAGAACTCTAACTTAATGGAATAGAGTTAGCTCTTAAGTTATTTAATAATCGATGGATTTGTTATCAAGTTGCATAATTTAAGTCTTACTATAATATTCTACAAAAATTCGATGAGGAGATAAGAGTGATGTCTTACAAATGACCCAATCATTAACTGAAGAACTGACTTTCCTAATAAACCACATATTGTCTTAAAACACATAAGTGAATTTCAATTTTTCTTTGTTAATATATCAGCGTTTCATCGTATACGGAGGACTAAGCGGCAATAAATCGGATTATCAATCACCGACCTTCATGTAACCCTTTTGGCCTCCGACAGAGGATTTATTTCCTTAGGCCGACGTATCTACAGTTACGAACAGTTCAGTTGAATTTCTAATTAAATTCAATATGTCGAACGATTATTTTCCCTTTCAGTCGTAGAAAATAATAATTACTTAAACAAGTGATGCAGCACTGAAAGGGTCGCCTAAAATACAATTAATTTATTATACTTCTTTAAATCGAAATTCTGCCATTCTAAAATCCCTGCTTTTTTCAGTTATTGAGTTTATCTTCGAATTTCCAAATAAAAAAGTAGAGATTTAATTTCAAAATGTCGATCTATAACCGAAGTAACTAGTGAAAATTCTGAGGCGTAATTTTAAGCTATTTTTTAATTTTGACATGTCTATTATAAGTTTGAGTTAGTTTAGTCTAGTGGGAAGTTTAAGTACTCCAAATTTCACCACATAAGGGGAATTTTTGATTCAAAAGTTTTATTCATGTATTCATGATAATCTTCAGTGTGTTTCGACTTAAATATTAACAGGCCCCCTTCTACGAACCCATTTACACTACCAATATGGATCACAATTAATCTGCTGCCTTTTCCAGATGAAGGTTTGATTCCTGTAGACCAACCCTCCAACGCAGCTTGTCGGAAACTTTTTATGTTTTTGTATGCCCTTCATATACCTCTGCTTTGTCCAAATAAAATATGTTTCGGTTTTATCATCGTGGTACTTTCTTCTCCAGCAAATAATTTCATCTTTTTCTATTAAAAAGGATTTTCTGGTTTGTGTATCCCATTGAAAATTCATTTCTTTCAATATTTTCCATAGTTCGTCTCTACTTATTTATGTACACACTACGCTACACTTGATCTACTGATTCTACTTTGAAAATTATCTGTCTCAGAACTTTGACAACTTTATCATAGATTCGACTTTTGCTATTGTGGATATGCAACCTCCGAGTTCACGAATATGTGCTCGAGCGAGACTCAGATTAGGAGGAGGAGGAAAGGATAGATTAGAACCTGAAAGCGCGCGATGTGGCCAGCCAATAGCTGGTTTTAGGTGAGAGACAACGGTTTAAGGAATTGAAGGCTAGCGTATTTATAGCACCCCACCCTCTAAACATTGTCCTCCAACATTAACACTTATTGCTTGAAATGAATAGACCTCAATTCGAGAAAACCTGTAGCATATTACAACATCACCTTATAGCTATAAAATACAAAATGCCATCAGTCGTTTTGTTGCTTTCTGGATCCAGGCTGATCCTTTGTAACTCCCTCTAGCCTTCACTGCAGTAAATGCCCTAGCAATGTTTGACATGCCTTAAGAACTTTTTGAAGGTATCACACGTGAGAGTTTGCTGGAGAGATTAGTATGGACATCC
The DNA here is from genome assembly GCA_016904865.1 of Pissodes strobi. NCBI lineage: Eukaryota > Metazoa > Arthropoda > Insecta > Coleoptera > Curculionidae > Pissodes > Pissodes strobi. Next base: position 190,492 of record MU182555.1, on the reverse strand, counting down.
ACTGGTGGTTGGTATATACATGCAACAAAAAGAAACATATTTTTATAAATTGTCTTAATAATATTGCAATTCTAATTCTAGATTTTCTAAATACAAAGAACAAATAGTATGCAGAACTCCGCAATAGTTATCTGTATTATTCACAAGACGGTCCTGTCTCCTGAAATGAAATGAAATGAAATGAAATGAAATGATAATTTATTTATGCCAATGTACATAGTACTTACTACTTACACACGTCAATAAACAATAATGAACAAACAATAGAAACATTAAGCAAAAGTTAAAATTTATACACATACACATATATGTCAACAGTTGCTAAAAGGTACATTTAAATTCACATTTATATATTTGAGACATCACAATTTAAAAATATCTCCACAGAGTAGAATGCCCACTCCAGGAGAAACGATTTAACCCTGTCCTTAAAACGTTTTGGTTGTTATACTTTTACATGAGCAGGTATTTTATTAAAAAGTTTAATCCCCACAAAATCGGGCCCACTCTGACATCTCCTCAATCGTCAATAGATGACAGCCAGATTTTCCTTATTTCGTGCATTATAGTTGTGCAGCTCACAATGCGATTTATACTAATGTTCGTTCTTTTTGATATATATTAAAGTTTCAAGTATGTATACCGATGGAAAGGTCAAAATGTTATGCTGTTGGAAAGCACCCCTGCAGTCCTCCCCGAATGACAAACCCGCAATTATCCTCACAGCTCTCCGCTGCAAGTCAAATACTCTACAAGCATGAGATGAGTGACCCATGAAGCGTAAGATAAAGTAGAGTTCACAAGTGCATAGTAAGCTGTTTTAAAAGTATTTAAGGAGACACAAGCACTAAGCCTCCGCAAAGGAAAAGTCCCACTTCTCATTCTTCCACACACAAAGTCAACATGATGATCAAACTTCAATTTATTGTCAATCTGAATACTAAGAAAATAAACGTGAGAGATCTCGCAGGGAGAATATCATGTTGTGTGTCTTGTTATTATTGAGCATAAGCTTATTAGCTCTAAACCATTCTTCAACCCTCGACTGTGACACGCACAGCATTTCCGATGCCAAATCCAAAGAATCTCCACTGCAGGACAAGGATGTATCGTCCGCGAAAAGAGTGAAGAGTGAATGTACTTGTAGGATCTGTTAGAGGAAGATCATTAATATAAATAAGGAACAATAAGGGGCCCAACATTGATCCCTGTGGAACACCCATATCCATCACTCTCTCCGCAGACAAAGCACCTCCCGCCCGAACAGCTTGAGCCCTCCAAATAAGATTTTAATAATTATATACTATTACTTTGGAAATTGTAAAATTGAAGTTTTTGTAAGAGAATGTTGTGCGTCACACAATCAAAGGCTTTACTAAGATCACAAAAGGTTGTTGCGTGATACTCCTGATTCTCAAATGATTCCATTATGCCCGAAACTAAATCGAGTATACCAAGCATAGTGCTCCTACCCTGCCTAAAACCAAACTGACTTGCTGATAAAAGATTGTTTGTCTCAAAAAAGTCAGCTATCCTAAGTGCCATGCACTGCTCCAATATTTTTGAGATAATCGGAAGTAGGGAAATAAGTCGATAGTTTGATGGTAATACACTGTCCCCTGCCTTAAAATCGGTGTAACAATAGCTTTTTTCAATTTACTTGGAAAAATATTAGGCCGGAAACAAAGATTTATTAGTTTAGTAAACGGAATATAGATAATATTTTTAATAGTTTTTAATAATTTTAACATTAAATCCATAGATGTCAGTATTATTTTTAATAACAAGGCTATTTATAACATCCCTAACCTCTATAAGACTTCCGATTCGTCTTCGGTCGAGTGTGCACGTGTCGGGTATCGGCCATTTTGTTCCAGCTTCATATACATATATGTTAGTTTGGGGGCACAAGGGGCTTTCAGGGGCTGTGTAGATTCCCTGAATAAGATTCGGACGTCCAGCCGGGGGTCAGAGCCCCGTGCATGTACAAGATTTAAATGTGTGTGAATGTCCAGCCGGTGGTGTTCGAACCTTAAAACAAGCCGTGCATGTACAAGTCGGGGCCCCAGGGGTACATACTCGACATACTGGGTGCCCTAAAAATAGTATCTCTATCCATCAGGTGTAACTAATCTGGGATGGGTCGCCCCAGCTCTTACTAAGCCGGATAGAGGTCTTTTCTGGCTGAATTTCTTACGAAAAAGGCCAATAGAGAGTTTACTACTACTACTACTACTACTAACCTCTATAAAGGTTAAATCACCAAAAGCAAAACTCTCACAATGGAAACCATCCCCCTCTAGATTTTGAAATGGACTTGTATTGGTATCTTCGATGTTATTGATTAAGTTGTTTGCAATGTTTGCAAAGTAATCGTTAAACTCATCCGGCATTATTTTGTTGGTTAAAGCTTTGGTATCAGATGTGGGTCTTGCACGAAATTTATTTATGACTTGCCATATGCTTCTAACCGATGTTATTGGACTGACCAGAGCGAACTAAGTAGGTTCTCTCAGGAAAAGACTGCAGGTATGCCCCTTCCAGCATATTCAGAAAAATATCTAACTTTTGATAAACTGTAACATCATTCTGATCTACAAAACGCCATGAAAAATCATTAACCATATTATAAAAGGTGTACAAACCCCTCTCTGTTATCGGCATACATGCCTTTTTTTCTTCTGTCACTTTAACCTAATTACATGTAATTGTGAGCTCCACGAACTGACTATTGTGATCTGATAGAAGAGAATCTAAGATGGTAACTAAAAAAGAAACTGGGAGGAAATTGATAAAAACATTATCCAGACAAGCATCATGCCTTGTGTTCTCAACAACCATCTGTCGAAAGCAAAATGCATTCTGTCTCATTGGTGCCAAAGTGGACATTAAAATTACCAAGAAGAATGATTCTCTTATTGATACCGATCCCGGACATCACCTCCTCAACAACCCCTAAAAATTCTTGAAAATCGTCAGCTGGCGGTCTGTAAAATGTAACTAAATATATATTAAAATCATTTATAAAAACAGCACTAATCTCTACTGACTTTTCGATACTCAAAGAAGTAACTGAATCAAGAAGATCTGTTCGCACTGTAGGCACGCTAAGAGTAGCTGAGCCTCCCCCTTTATTTATAGTCCTTATAAAGCAACTCTGCATGGTGAATTCTTCAAGGTGTAGTATCCTTCTAGTATTTTACCTAACAATATTGAAGTTTTACTCATCCTATATTTCTACGACTATATTCAACAATGTTTATTTATACCGTTGATTAGCTAATAAACGCCTATTAGTCAATCAACGTTTATACACAATTTACCGACTTTTTATAATATATTGATTTTTGCTTTGACAAGGGAAGGGAGTAGATAGATAATCTCGCTTTACGGCTGCGCGCAGTACGTGTAATCAAAAATCGAACGGAGACCATTAATAGGAGCCAGACATTCAATGCGGCACCTCCGTGTATTTTGGTGATTTTTGTTGTGAAAAACTCACAATACTTCAATCTGTCCATAACAATATAGTATTTTGTTGTCCTTATGGCTGTAAAAGTCGCATTGTCCGAAAGGAGCCTGGAATTACTTTTCGCAAGTAAATATAGTTTGCCCCTAGTTCTTGCTGACGCTAATATTTATTATTTTTTTTCTTTGTGTGAGCTGGGATATAGATTATTTCGAAATATGATTACGACTATACATCAGGGTGCCTTTCTTTGTAATTGTAATTATATTAGCTTTGTTAACATTTTCAGTCATGGTTACTAATAAGAATCACATAATTACCCTTCAAAATGGCCTGTCGCGCAGTGGCGTACATTGTTTTGATCTTTTGAGGAAATATATTTGTTATATTTCAATCATTGCATTTTGTGATTTAAGCCAGTAATAGAAGTATTATGGAATATAAAATAACAGATATAATTTAGTGACGAGAATGTACCTAATAAGGCATATGTTTGCTGGGATTATAATAAAATATTCATGAAACGCCACTCCTCGAGAATGCGTGAAGCCTTTGACGACACTTGACGCTTGTCAAATCGTGGAGCCAACCCGTAACAGAATAGCTGCCGGTTTTACGCGTCCACTCCCTTCCCTTGTGAATGGATTTTTGCATTGCAATGCCATCCCGTTTGCTTGTAATGAAATGTGCTTATTTCTGGTTTGCATAATTGCTGGTTTCAGCTTTCGTAAGATGCGTCCAACCTACGAAGGTTTATCTTTCAATTATAACATTTTGATCACAATTTTATATAACATTAATAAATACAAAATATATCATACTTTACTCTAATTTTTGTAGCTTCTTTCATCTGGCTTGTCCCTTACTTCTTGGTTGCTACATTGCATTCTCTGGAAGCTGCAGCGAAAGTATCCATCATTGCATCGTGTAGCTTTTTTGAGTATCGATTTGCCGGTTTTTGCCCCACTTCTACTTGAGCGGGTACTCGGAGGGTACTCATGCTGTTCGCGAAAGGTGGCGTTTGGCGTCGCGGTAGCACCTAAATCAAAAAATTATATTAAAAATTCTTGAATGTAAAAAATGACGAAGAATTGTGTTTGATTGTGCAACTTTTGAACGGCTTATGTTCCTGCCGAATGCAGTTTTGCAATGTAATCGGGAATTTGCCTGTGATATATGAATTAAGCAGGTGCTACCAAACGTAAACATTGTTTTTCTTATAACCATTATCTGCAGGATGTTATTTAATGAAAATGGATGCTAGAGCATAGAAATATTCCAATCTAAGGGTGGGTTCTGGTGTCATATAAGCACCGTCGATTTTGAAACTTTTTTTGGGTTCTATGGAAAGATTACATCAAATGGGACACATTAACGCAAAAAAATTTGCGGATGAAGCACATTTTTGCAAAATAAATTGAAAATAAAAATTAAAATTTAACATACATTTTTTCCTAATAAATACAATTCCAGTACACTTTGTCCTGAGGTATGGTCGCAGAAGGTTAATAATAACATAATATAAAGCTTATTTTCTTAAAAACTGCAAGTAAAACTGTTTTTTGCACTTTAAAACGATAATATAATATTTATGAGATAAACGTTAACATGACTATTTCTTAAACTATTACTGTTGGCTTAGCCCCCTTATTGTAGTATAGGTGGCCTTGGCTTAGCACGGCTCAGCTGGCTGTTGTACGAGTAGATGTTGCTAAGTGTAGTTTCTATTTGGTTCTAAAATATAAGAGCCTCATGTTGAATACGTTTCAAAAGTACTGTGGGACGAAAACTTCTTATAAATAATGATTCTTAATGGCTTTGTTTAATAAAATAACAATATATGATTTACTAGAATTATATGTTACGCTAGAAGTGGGTCACTTTTAGTAATAAATCATATAAACTAATTTATTTAGTTTATTGATATAGATACAAATTAAAAGGTCATTTAGATTAGTTTAAGAGAGTATCACGCGTAGTGCGTTTGTTTTGTTACTTTGGGTTAATTTTGATTTTGTGATGGGCGGGGTTGGTCAAGAGCGTAGCGCGCTCGTCTCAATGCGCTTGTTTGGCTAATTAAAGTTAGTTTCGATTATTTTTGATTCATCTGGAATACGGAAGACAAGCGCACTACTTTGGTTAATTCGGGTTAGTTTAGGTTAGCTTTGGTTAATATAGGTTAGTTTTGGTTATTTTGGGCTGGTTTTGCTTAGTTTGAGATAGCGAAGAGAAAAGCGCGCTAGCGCCCTTGTCATTTTACTTTGGTTAATTAGGGTTAGTCTGGGTTAGTTTTGGTTAGTATGGGTTAGTTTCGGTTAGTATGGGTTAATTTTTGATTAGTCTGAGTTGGTTTTGCTTAGTTTGGAATAGCGAAGAGACATATAGTCTCCTTACTTTGGTTACATAGGGTTAGTCTGGGTTAGTTTTGTTTAGTATGGGCTAGTTTTGGTTAGTCTGGGTTGGTTTTGCTTAGTTTGGGATAGCGAAGAGACAAGCGCGCGTAGCGCGTTCGTCTCTTTACCTTGGTTAATTAGGGTTAGTTTTGGTTAGTTTGGGTTAGCTTTGGTTAGTATGGGTTGGTTCTGATCAGTCTGGGTTGGATTTGCTTAGTTTGGGATAGCAAATATAAAAGAGGGCATAGCGCGCTTATCTTTTTACTTTGGTTAGTTAGGGTTAGTCTGGGTTAATTTTAGTTAGTATGGGTTAGTTTTGGTTAGTCTGGGTTAGCTTGGGTTAGTTTGAGTTAGTTTTGATTAGGCTCGTTTGGTTTTGCTCAGTTTGGAATAGCGCGCTTGTCTCTTTACCTTGGTTAATTAGCGTTAGTCGGGGTTAGTTTTAGTTAGTCTTGGTTAGTTTGGATTAGTGTGGGTTGGTTTTGGTTAGTTTGGGTTAGTGTTGATTATTTTGGGTTAGCTGTGGTTGATTCACTAACGTGCGTAGGCCGCTTGCCTTTTTAAATAATTTCATTTTATGACAAATGTACTTGGTCTAGGACATTTACTGGGAAATGGACAAATTGAGTCAACTGTGAACTTTTATTACTTATATGTTTGTATATGTGTCGTAGTCTCATGGTGAAATCCGCCTTTTCATGAAAAGACCAGTCATATCATGAAACGTCGGCATATTGTGTAAATAAATGAGGCTACATAATCTGCCGAGGCGTTTCCCGGAATCACTACACCGGCGGATAGCGTCGTAACATGATCCGACTGAATTTAAAGAACGGCACTTCGTGAAGTGGGCAAAGCGGCTAGATAATATTTTATCTTTATTTGTGGAGGGCATGGAACAAAATACTGGAAAGGAGTTATTTGATGGACACTACAATGAATACTATAGGCAGTATCCAAATAAGCGACCATACAATATGCAACAATTAAAAAGGGTATGTATTAAAACTTTAGCAATATGTCTTCGTGTTGCAATGCAATTGCAATTTTTCGCAAGAGCTCTCGTGGTGTAGAGGTTTAAATCGTTGGGTCTCACCTGGAAAACACGGGTTCGAACCCCGTTGTTTTTTTTATTTTTTATTTTTTTGATTGTGTTTCTAAACAGCTTTTTTTCTTGATTTTGGGTATGTCTTGGGTTAGATTGGGTTAGCACCTGGTTAGTTTCCTTTTCTTGAGCCCCCGTAGCGAAGCGAGCGGAGGGCCATGCGGATCGACCAATAGGAGAGGCCGATTTTGTAAAGGCTACGCCTGTAAAGGATCTTAAAATGCGTATAATCCTACCTTTAAATACCAAATTATCATACGCCATTCAAACATAATGTGTCTCTTCGTGGGCACTTCATGAAACGGGAACGTGCAAAGTTAGGCAGGTTGTGTTACACACAATACGCCGCCATATTATGGGTTTTTCATGAAAAGCCTTGTCTGATTATGTAGCTTCATATTTTTACACAACATGCCGACGCTTCATGATGTGACTAGATTTTTCATGAAATGACGGATTTCAGTATAAGACTACGACATATGCATATGTGGCTAGCAACCAGGGTTAGTTTTGCTTAGTATGGGTTACTTTTGGTCAATCTGCGTTAGTTTGGCTTAGTTTACGTTAGTCTGGACTAGTTTTGGTTAGTTTGCATTAGTCTGAATTAGTTTTGGTTAGTTTGGGTTAGCTAAGAGACAAATGGGAGCTTATTTGTTGGTTAGTCTACTTTATGAAACATGCTCTTGGACTTGGCAATTTGCTTACTTGAAAATCAAGAAGGTTAGTCAAGTCTGACAACATCGCAAGTAAATTGTCATCATTAACGTCATATTGGGAGAGTGTTCGCATTTAAATGTCACTAATTTATAAAATTTCTTTTTTAATTTTTGGCGTCAAAAGTGCTTCATCCGCAAATTTTTTTGCATTAATGTGTTCCATTTGATGTAATCTTTCCATTGAACCCAAAAAAAATCTTTAAAATCGACAGTGCTTATACGACACCAGACCCTAAGGCTGACTTTTGTGGACATCTGTACCTTCTGAGATGATTGAAACAAAATCACAAGGATTTAGTAAAGTGGTAAATGGATATGTGTTATTTACAACTTATTATTTTGATCTTCTTTCTGTTATATATACGTTGTTTCTCTATATATCTGCTTCGATTCTGTTTTATTTATATTAAATTCCCATATTTTAGGTTTCCTTATTCTAGTTTTCTTTACTTAATCTGTACTTTATTTTATCTCTCTTTGTTTATAATTAATTTATATTAGTAGTTTTCATTACTTCCTTATATTATGTATGTTTCACTTTTAAACCCATATTATATATACATCTTTTGCTTATATATTTCATCAGTTACTTCAACTTATTATGCTTCTGAACAACTTTTCCTTATATATTTCTCCAATTATTTCACCTCTTTTTTCACTCTTCTTTGCGTAAACACTTTTTACTTATATAACAATTCCTCTGGGAACTACGCCATTTTTTATTCTCTTAAGCTTCCTTGGTACCAAAATTTTTTGCTTTGACTTCCTCAATGTCAGTCAGCTATTTCAGTTCGTATATTTTCTCAAGCTTTCATATGCCCAAATTCTTAGCTGTGACTTTCTCATTTGGATAATCCGTCGTTGCAGTCTTATTTAGGTCGAAGAACACTTTACTTTATAATTCTTCCTTGTATACACAGTTACACACATAATAATGTAATATGTGAGGTGCAAGAAAATGAACTGGGAACTCAGGAGCAGAGAGGAAGACAAAAATGAATGACGGAAGAAATCTTGGCATTGATGGATAAAAGAAGAGAATACAAGCACAAAGACAACAAATAAAGAAATCCACAAAAAGATTACAAAACTCATAAAAGAAGCAAAGGAATGATGGAAGCAGGAACGCTGCCAAGAGCTCGAAAAACTACAACAAAAACATGATCACTTTAACATGCACACAAAAATAAAATAAATAACTGGAACGAAAACCAAAATTCACCAACAGGGTATCTTGGTCACAGATAATAACAAACAAACTATAGCTACACAGTTATTCTTTCCTGTATATACTCTCGATACACAGTTTCAATGGCACCCCAGTTTTTTCTGCTTTTCTCAATAACGATAATCATGGAACTTGTCCATTTACTTCTGCTTTACAATACATCTTCACACCTGCTTCAACTATTTATTTTGCATACATAGTTTTCTCACTAATATTTAGCCTTCTGTAGTTTAACACTTAATACGACTTATTCTATTTTCAATTGTCTTCATAAATACTTCTATTATATAACGATATGAAGTACAGATGCCTATGTCTAATTTTCTATTCAATTTAAAGCTGAAATATTTACCCAATGATGGTTTTAATGTCGATTTTATTCAAATCTAAGCCCCCGTATTCCTTTCCAGCGATGCACCTATTGTTAAAGGTACTGGAAATAAACCACTCATGACAATAGAATGGCAAAACAACCATCCAGTAAGTAAATGCGATAACAGGGAAACGAAACATCCACTCTGCATTCACGAACTCATTACAAATGTACGTCCCTGCTGCTTCATAGAAATAAGACTAGAGTAGCGATTGTCGACAATGCACAGATAGATAATAAAGAGAAGTTTTATTGAAACAAGAAAGCGGTAACTAAGTCGTGTAGAAGTAGGGAAGTTTGGCGTTGTCAAGTTGATTCTACTTGTGTTTGAAAGTTGAAAAGTTATTTCGATTCGGTGCGTTAGAAAATCGATGATAATTTACATCAAAAGATATGAAATAAATTGTTTAATAAATCAAAAGGGTCATTTTTGCTCTATTGGATAGTGAGTTTCCTGTCGTATTTGTTTATATTTTTAAATTCTGATTTTTTGTGGGAGTACATTTTCCAACAAAATCTCCCATGACAAAGGGCAATTATCTGTTCCGATATTTCTATTGTGCAACTGCTCGAATATCCTTCAAATTTCAAACAACATTGTAGAATTGTGTGTTGTATTGTTAAATCGTTTAGACTGATTACTTTCGAAATACGAATCACTGACGAACGCTGGCGCTGATTAAATTTGTTACTTAAACAACGATAAAATAAAAGCTCATTTTAGTTCCAATTTTATTAGAGACAATAAGTTTTGATTGACAAAATTCGTAAAACAGATTTACGAACAATAATAAAAACAGATGTGTTAGGTTGTAATGAATTATTTAGTTGGGCGCCACTTTGTAACTTATCGAATCGTAACATAAAAAAATTATAGACAAATCTTAGACCAACTTATACTGCTAATTAACTAATTATTCAGGAAAGTATCCTGTGGACCTTAGTTGGACTATTACATAGGAGGTGTTGACAATTTGAAAATTTACTGGTTACAGCAGGTATAATCAGAACTTAAATTACAATTATAGATAACTATGGTTAAGCAACACCATAAATAACTACTGTTACTCAAGATATTAAAATTTCTTTTCTTTACTTTAAGATATGAAATTCAAAAGAAATTGTGATTGAAATTTAAAATTCAAAAGAAAATTATGAAACTTGTCCAAACAGTGGTTCTCGGCAACTCTAAGCAAAAGATAACTTGAATTTAATGATAAATAGAAAAATAGAGGTACAACCTCTCTATAAATGAGTCTTATTATAGTTCGCCCAGCCGTTGTTGACCCTCGAAACGCACACAATTGCAAGCGTTTCGAGGGTCAACAACGGCTGGGCGAACATTATAACTCCACATAAGTAATTTCTATTACTTTTTATAAATATATATATGGCTCTGGGCACATAAACGATAATTGAGCGTCTCAATTAATCAAAGATAAAGATAAGACAATCATTATCTCGCCTTGAAATAGGAACTTGGATAAAAGATAAAGAAAAATAAACCAGGTAAATTTACACACATGTACTTAAACCTCTCATATATGTAAATTAATGTGGATACATCATTGTTGAAACGCAACAGGACAAGTGCTAATAATTATGTGCTTGATGTTACAAATAAACTGAAATATGAATGAAATAAGCCTGAAAAGAAAAAATACTATAACCAACAAGGGAAAATTCAGAGAAATTCTACTAAAATTCGATTTACTACCTTTGCAGGAATATATAAAATCCGCTCCGAGAATTTCCCAAATAGCATTGTTCAATTTAAATGAAAATGCGTAAAATAATATGCGTGACAACTAAACGATGAAATAATTTCGTTCTCTAAAAATTTGGATTAAACCATTATATATCAAATTACATGAATTCGACTAATAAGATACGCAATTATCCATCAACAAATCGGTATTTAAACCGAATGGTCACTACAAAAAATTTAGATTATTGAAATCGTAAACTACTCGACAGTGTAATATAAAAATGCTAAATTCTTGCTTTAGCGAAATATGATTAACCGAATCAGAAGCAATTATTAATTATGTATTTGAAAAATGAAAAGATTAGTGAAATGTATGCAAGATGAATCAAATATTTCAAGATCAAAATATTAGCACTTAACCAGTTTAGCGTTCCCAACAAGATACCGACCTTTCTTTCAAAATGTATGACCTATTCTGATTTTCGATGCTCTCATTGGGTAATTTAAATCATGTGACAACCGTTATAGGGATACCCGGCGACAACCTAAGGAAATACTCAGCATATGCTAAATATAGTAATCTATTGTAGATTAAATGCTGAAATTACAGGTATTTAATAGCGTACTAAGTTTCTCAATTACTAACTATATGAGATAAGCCCGTTTCCGAATAAATGTCATTCACTCAATATAGAAATCTACAACGACACGAATCCGCTAACTATGGATATAAACCAGCGTACCTGTTCTTAAATAGTTAATTGTGAGAAATATGTCCATTCACAGATAGATGTCGCTGGCGATTAATATACCGAAGATCAAAAACCATTGATAAATAGACATAATTAGTGGAGCGGAATAAACTTATTTTCAATAACTTATATTCCGTTACAACGTAGGTAGATAGATAAATAGATATACCTATATGTGAAGGAGGCGTCATCGCCTTTATGTCACTGCGACTTGTAAGATCTATTGCAACTCTTCTTGTACTTAGAGTATTGTGCCCAACCGTGTCTTCTTAATCAGACTCCAAAGTCTTGACAGTGGCTCCATGGTATAGCTTAACGCTTCTGGATTGGTTGTCCCCGCAGTTTCGTAGCGAAACCTCGAAAGTCCTTCACAATGACAGAGGATGTGTTTTGCCTACTCCTCCCCTTCCTGGCAGAACATACTCAGGGTTTCATCCTCCAGGCCTATCAGACTCATATATCTCTTTAGTCGGCAGTGTCCCACTATGATTCTTATTGACTTCCGATTATAACTTAGCAAGTCTGCTGTTAATTTTGCCAAAGGTTTGCTGACGGTAGATAAAACCACCACCCCTGGGACGCTTTTTCTATTCCTTTTTGAATGGAAGTCTTGGCTATGAGCCTTGCGACTCCGTTAGTGGCTGGGACGAGCCTTCTCGGGCTAATTCGTCTGCCACCTCGTTGCCTGCATGACCTTCGTGTCCTGGCACCCACGCCAAGGTCACTTTTCTATTAAGCCTTCCCACGTCGTTCAACAGATTTATACAGTCCAATACTAACTTTGATGACTATATTGGAAGATACTGCTTTGGTTGCTGCTTGGCTATCGGAGTCAATAAGAATCATAGTGGGACACTGCCGACTAAAGAGATATATGAGTCTGATAGGCCTGAAACGACTGTCTTGTTGCTCACCTGCCTCCTGATCATTTACTCTATACAGAGGATGATAGCTGTACTTTTCGCCTGAAATACTGTGGCGAGTGTGCCCATAGGTATCGACATTTTGGTCCCTGTCCTTGGCTCGTAGCGTCCTTGGTCGGTTTTCGAGCTGTCTGTATACCAAACTATGTCTGCCCTTATGGCCCTTTTATCCATGGATCTCTTGGTGGCATTTGTGTTGAAAATGTCTTTTCAAAGCTATCCTGCGGAGTGGAGCGGTCCGAGGGCATGCCTAGGATTTGTTAATCGAGAACAAACATCTGCTGACAACGAAAAATCCCCGAGCCAGAGACAAGAAAGATACTGGTAACTGGTCCCGTAAATTTGTCCACTGTTCTTTAACTCTTTTTGTTTCACGTAACGTCCTATACTTATTTCCTTGTCATTCATCTAAGCAAGCAAACGTAGGTGCAGCAGTCATCGTTTTCTTCGTGGTTGCCAGGTTGCCTCCAGTTTTTGTATAGAAATGTTAATGTTCTTTTTTGCTCAACGCTTGTTTAAGAAACAAAAGATATACCATGAATCAAAAATTTCCAACTTGGCAACTATGCACTAGAACGATGACGCGCGACGATAATGCGATTGACGAACCAGGGTTTGGGTTAGCAACTCTTCTGTTTTCCCAAACATAGAGATATTTGACAGGTGTTCCATATCCAGTCAGTGCGCACTGGTTTCGCGTTGGTGCTGTATAGGGCACTTCTTCTAGAAGTTAAGCTCATTCTGGCTGGGGAGCGGATGAATTTAACCGGATCTCTTTAGGCATGGAAGATTTTGATTTTTTTTATGTGAATTTGTGGATAATCATCATTACTCTCTTTCGATGTCAAAACTAAAGCTGGCGCTACAAGACGTTTAATTCTGGCTCTTCTAAAATTTTTGGCAGTTTCCTTGTCAAGTTTTGATAATTTTTTGATGAAGAGAGTTTTTGAATTTTCAGTTGCTTTCTCCAAGCCTTTTAACGTGTATGTGCTTTGTATTTACAGGCCTCCTACTAGGTATTGGTATGTATTGGTATGTTCGTGGATAGATTTTTTTCCCTTTTGTTCCGGACCTGCTTGCACTCTAAAGTAATATTGGCTGGTGATTTTAACCTAACAATGCAGGTAGGTGTCCCAACATGAGTTACATCCTCTTCGGCTACTACTATTGATTATTTATATACAAATTTAAGCATAGTTACATGCTCTGTACTATCATTTGGTATCTCTGATCATGAGGCCATTTTTGCTCAGATCCCATGTGGCGCTGGATTGCCATCTTCCTGTCATCCGGGAAGAATCTTCAGTAGGTCGAAATTTGGTGCATTTGCTCGCGCTGTTGCATCTGGTAATTAGAATGCAGTTCTAATCGAATGGCTCCCGAGCCATTTACCTGTGCGACAAAATTAACCAATGTTTCCCTGTGAGAATGCTCAAGACCAGAAACGCAAACCATGGATCACACTTGGTCTCAGAACATCGACATGAAACTTTCGTTTTTTATCGTATGAATTGTGTAAATATACTAATGATCAGAACATTGTCGAAGTTACTACCGGGTTTACATGAAGATCAAATCAAATCAAATAAAATCAAATATATTACATGTAAAAAATATACAAGCATTTACACAAAGTCAAAAGAATAATACAAACATTAAAAAAATAATACTATGATAGAAAATAGTAAACAAAACAAATTACTAGTATCATCCAGTAAAGACATAAAATACTATATGTCTAAGACTCTAAGTTCAAGAAACTCTGTGGTGCTATAGAACGCCTCTTCTCTTTAATTAAAAATACTTTTACTTTTTTTTTGAATTGGTTAAAGGGAAGTTCCCTGACTTGTGAAGGTAATTTGTTAAAACGTTTGACACCAAGGAAATCTGGCCTACATTGGCACCTTTCCAGTCTGCTATAGGATGCAACCAGATTGAACCTTCCCCTAGTGTTATGATTATGAAGGCGCTCATATGTTCTATATTTGTCCCTATTATTTTGTATGTAAAAGAGGTGTTCCAGGATATATGCACAGGGAAAAGTCGATACACCCCACTGTGTAAATGCAACCCTGCAATCCTCCCTGTAACTCAGACCCGACATGTACCTCAGAACCTTTCTTTGGAGCCCAAAAACGCGGGCCGATTGCAATGAACCACCCCAGGCCAAAACAGCATATGTCATCTTACTGTGGAAAATAGCAAAATATGCAGTTCTCAGTGTTTCCTGGGATACACATCCCACTAAATTACTCAAAGCAAAGACCCCAGACCTAAGTCTATCACACAACCATACAACCTGAGGCTCCCAGATTAATCTTGAATCCAGATCCACTCCAAGAAATCTGACAGATTCACATTGGTCACCATTGATCTCTCTCAGCGAAAATATCATACTTTGGGTCTTTTCTGCATTAAGAAGCAGGCGATTTGATAGGAACCACTCCCTACAGCTTCTCGAGCCTCCAATAATTTTCTCTCTGCATCTCCCACAGTCTCACCACACACACCAACAGTTGTATCGCCTGCGAAAAGCACAAAATTGGCACTTTCAAAGCTAAATGGGGGTTCATTCATGAAAATCAGAAACAGAATTGGGCCCAATAGCGATCCCTGTGATACCCCAATATCCAAGAGCACTTCCGCAGACATTCCACGCACCTGCACCCTCTGGTACCTGGCAGCAAGGTACGACTGCGTCATTTTTATACTGTTTTCACTAAAATTATGTAACTTTTATTTTTCTAATAAGAGAAAGAGTGTGACGCAGTCAAAAGCCATGCTGAGATCGCAGAATAGGGATCAAAATATTCTAAGCCATCGAATGAGTCCATAACTGCATCCACAAGCCAAAGAACTCCAATTTCCAATTACTGTGCTCTTCTTTAATCTGAAGCCAAATTGATGGTCACTGAATAAATTGTTGGTCTCAAAGTGTTCAACAAGTTGTTTTGCCATGATCTTTTAAAATATTTTTGATATAATGGGCAGTAATGAAATAAGCCTCTAGTTTGTAACCTGTTCTTTATCTCCCTTCTTAAACACAGGTGTGACACACTCATAAATGCACCGGTTAAATAGCTTTGCGTACACTAGGTTTTTTACAGATTTTATAAACTGCACATTTAGTCCTTATATATCTCTATATTTTTTATTTTTTTTGGTTTTGATATGATATCACTCATTTCAATATAAGATGTTTGTTTATATTCAAACATATTAGATACAGAATTCACATTTCTCAAGTATGTCAGTGAGGCAGTGGCAGAGGGTGGCATTTGATTTGTCAGGTCATGACCTAACCCCGCAAAATAACTATTGAAGTCTTGAGGAGATATATCACAGTCAATAGCACCTTTGTTTCGTTTCGAATTTATAATTTGCCACATACATTTACAAGGGTTACCGGAGGAGTTTATTGTTCTATCATTAGCTGCCTTTTTTTCGTTGCATATGGCAGTTCTATATCTATTTTAAAATTTTTTAAATTCTATCCAATCACTCACTGGACTATACTGCTTGCACACCTCATTTAACAGATTCATACCACTCAAATCATTATTAAACCAATTCACTGTGCATGGTTGATTTGATCTGACAGTAAGTTCTCTTTTAGGGAAAGATTCCAAGTATGCACCCTCTAGAAGATCTATTAAAACTTCAAATTTCCGCTCAATGTCAATCTCCATATTGTCAATGAAATCCCAGGAAACAATGATACTATAAAACTTATTTAATCCGTTTTGGGTTAATGGTCGAAAGATTTTGTTGTCCAGTAATATATTGACTTTAGATCTAAACGAAAAACTGATCTGTTGACCCAAATGATCTGAGAGATGGGGGTCTAAAATTTTCACTGAAAGTGGATTAAATTCAAATTGACGAAGACATTGTCCAGGCAAGCCTCACCACGTGTGGGCTCAAAGATTGCCTGATGTAAATCGTATGACCCCAAAAGGTCAAGAAGCGTGAGATTGAGACCCTCCATGGCATTAAAGGGTACGTTGAAAGCTCCTGCCAGGACAATATCTCTCCCATGGTCAACAGAATTCAAAACATTCTCCAAAGCAGACAGAAAAGAACCAATATCATCTCCTGGCGTTCTATAGATATAGATAATGTAAATGTTATCGATTAAAATTACACTTAGCTCTATAGATTTTTCAATAGTAAAAACACGAAAATTGTCTAAAGACATAAAAGTAAAATTTTCCCTAACTAATATCATGGTACCTCTCCCAAAGCTTTGTACTATTGTTGAGAAACCTGCAACCTTATATTGCTCAAGTTTGAATGCATTCACTTCACTGGAATTTAGCCAATGTTCAGTGAGACATAAGAAATCCAAATTTTGTTCAGCTAAAAATGCTTCAGATTGATGTACTTTATTTCTAACAGATTGCATGTTATAGTGGAACAAGGCTACTTTTTTTTCTGAAACTCCTAAGTTCTTGGAGCTACATTTTGCCTCCTTTGAGACATTAAGGTCTTTAGGTTTAAAAATTTGTTTATTTTTACACTCTTGGACCACAGGTTTTCCTCCATAACCAAGTTGCTACTACTTGAGAGTACTCCGATCTTAAATGACCAGTATCTTTTTTCATATTATGTTTTAAGTATTTCACATAAAGAATTGTGTATACCATTTTAGCTAAGATAGTTTATTACCTGTTGAGGGGTAGTTGTGGTTAACAGACCTGATAAAAAGAACCATGAATAGTCGTTATTACAAGCTGCTTGAAGTTCCGTAATATTTTCATTTTTTTTCTTGGATAGGAGCAGGTCTGAGGTTAGTATCCATTTTCTGTTTCCTTTTCTTTCGGAGAACAGTTTACCACTCGTTATCTATATTATTTTCATCCGGCTTCTGATCTGCCATTTTCATTGTTTTGTTTTGGTCAGCTGAGTCAACGTCAACATCGAAAACGTCATCGTCGTCGCAGTCAGTAATGACAGTCGGGAGTGCTTGCAGTTCCGTTTCAGCCGACTCCGGGTTTTTAATTCCGTATTCGACGTTTTGGATTTTTGGGATTTCTCGACAGTTGACGGATCTTGCGTCATTATCACAGCTGATTTTTACCCAGGTGGGAGGAGGCGGGAAGTTGATTGTTTACCTTTTTTTTATTGAATTTTTCTTTATTTTCCCATAAAAGGTCCACTTTCTCCTTCCAGCATCCCTCTGAACAACAGGATCTTCAAGAGCTGATATTGTTGTTGCTTGGTGTACGCAAATTGCCGTTTTCTTCACTGCAGCCTGCCTTAAACAGGATGGATGGAAGTTCTCTTCACACTTAATATATTTTATTAAGTGTTCTGAAGTTTTCTTGCAGTGGTAGCATGCTACTTTACTAATTATTTCACTTTTTTTACGCTCTCGCTTGTCATGTAACACGTCAATCGTCGCCATCTTTCATATATATTTAATAAGGTAATTAGGGTGGCAAAGGAGAACTACTATAGGGAGCGTTTTTAGTTATGCTTTCCGTCGAACGATTGCGAAACCGGAGTTGAAGCCGAACGCACTGAATGGTTATTTTTATGGTGTGGCTGAAGGCTTGTTCAAAGGTGGCTCCAATAATGTGGATCCACTGCATTATCTCCGGCAGGTGTCGGTCCGAGATTATTTTTTCTTTTATCCTGCGAGTTCCGCTGAAGTTAGGGAGGCAATTAGGATATAAAAAACCATAAATCTTCGGGACCTGATGGAATCTCTTCTGTGACTGTGCACTAGATACACTAGTCTTTGTCATAAACTTTGGCTTAAGGGCATTAAGGTTCTACTCCTTCATAAGGGGAGTAACTTGGATCAGCTATGCAACTTCCGCCCATTATCCTGAGGGCGTGTATATATCATTAATTGCTAGGGAGGCAATGTTCTATGATCTATCCAAGGCATTTAATTGTGTGAATCATGGGATACTGTTGTCTAAGCTCCATATATATGGTTTCAGGGGTGAGGTCTTGGAGGTGTTGGTTTCTAGAGTTTCGTTAGGCGCTGGGGCCCTTAAAGGTGGGGTACCTCAGGGTTCAATGCTGGGACGATTAACGATCTCGGCTCCATCGGGCTGCAAAGCCGGAGTGTTCAGTTTGCTGATGATACCATCCATATTGTTGCATCATATGAGTTCCGATTGTATTAGAGCGCTTATTGTTCAAGATGTATAAATTGTGAGAGAGTGGTGTGTCTTAAACAGGCTTGCTTTTAATGCTAATTGGGATTTAATTGTGATGTTCGATGAGAGGACTTCATTACAGAATAGAGAGAGTTGTAAGTTCTTGGGTATCCTCATTGATGTTCGCCTAAGGTTTGAAAATCGTATTCTGAATATCGCATCAAAACTGTCTTAGGGCTGTTTTGCAGTTCGGGTTGCAAGACGTGAGCTTGGAGGGGTGATTGTGCACTCAGTTTATTTCACTCTGATTGAGTCTCATATACGGTATGATATGCCTTTTTGGGGTCTGAATAGCAGGGGTTTGTTGGGCGTTATATTTGTGCTTCAGAAGAAAGCAGTTAGAAATCTGTGTTTGGCTGGGTTGAAAGACTCTTGCAAGCCATTCTTTATTTCGGAAAACTTCTCACCCTTTTTTTTATCTTTATTTTAGAAACAGCTGTGCAGATTCATAAGTGTGATAGACCTCCGTCTAACTCTGGCCAGGTGAATGACTTTCCTTTACCAATTCCTACTTCCTCGGTTACTAGGAACTCGCTGATATACCTTAGTCGGAAGATCTACAATCATGTTCCTCTCTGCATCAAGAATATTGCGGACATTAAGCTTTTTAAGAGCAAATTGAAAGAGCTGCTTTTACCCAAGACATATTACAGCATTGAGGAGTTTGTTGACGATGCTTTTTGACTGTCTCTAGGTCTTAATTTATATTGTTGATGTGTTTTGTATGATTGTTTAGTGTCTTGCCTCCTGTATTGAACAGTCTCTAGTTTTTTTATTTTCTTTTTCTTTATCTAAATGCTGTTGTTTCTTATTTTAGGTGCATGTATTTTTATTATTCTTGTTATTACTTTTTTATATAAAATTATTTCTTTAGTTGTAGGATGCTTTGTACCCAAGATTTGTATCTTAGGTAATAAAGTATATTATCTATCAGATGGACTGGACCAATAGCATTTATACGCGGCAGACGCTTGGTTCCCAGTTCATTTCCTGTAGGTACTGTCGTTTTGTGTATATTTTACTGTGCGGCATTTGCTCTTGTTCCGAAAAAGGAGTTGGATTTGAATTCTTTATGTCTCGGCTAACTATACGAATCAGTATCGCTGCTAAATATGCTGTCAACTTCTGGAATTTCCTTAGTGATATTACCAACTAGTCGATTAAAATAATCAGCGATAATCATTATTTAGTACTTACGTGCAGTGTTATAATCAATGCCAAAAACCACCTGGAAGTTATTAACAAAGACACTATTTCAACAGAACTTTCGAAACTTGCAAATCTAGTTTGTGCATTCCTCAAAATTAATTTAAACCGTCTAGAGTCTCTAGAGTCTAAACACACACTCCTGCAGAGTCCTGCAACACATTTCTTAACGTGGTTGCAATTTTTGTGCGGCTGTGGCTGTAACAGAAATAGTTTGAAAAAGTGGCACACTTTTTGCACCACAGGTCCTGTTGAGATTTATAATATTTATATAAATATATAATTTAAACTATATTTATTTTCCACCACAAAATATCTAATAATTATCGTAAACAAGCATATTTCTAAATCCATTTTCGATAATGTAGCTTTCTTAGCAAATAGACTGAGGTAGAACAACAGAACTCTTAAAGAAAAATTTCGCACAAGTTGCTGTGGAACGGATAAGAAAATCGAAGTAAAGAGGGCAAAAAGGAGAAGCGACAGCTGTACAAATACCTTATCATTAATTTTATATATAACTCAAGTCCTAATAGATTTCAAGGGAGCCTCGTGTAATTGAAAGAATTTCCGAGCTTCATTTTTATGGGGCCCCTTTGACTTTACTTATTTGATCTGTTAAGTGGAGGCTACTTTTCCACTTTGTGTTATTCCAGTTGTATTAATAGCATCTAGTATTCGCTGAGCGAATTGCTACCTAAGAGGACATGCTTCAAAGTTCCTTGTCTTAAACTATTTTTTATGACAAAACCATGAGAGTATATAAAAGATTTACAGAAGCTATAAATAATAACTTTTATTGAAAAACTATAGAGAAAGCTCAAATTTAACTTGAAAAATATTTTTTTTACTGAAATTCGAGTTTCTTTTTTGAAAAAGTGTTTAATTTTAGAGATGAGAGCTTTTCCATAATCATAATAAACGAGATCAAACATTAGGGTACTCTACAATAAATACTTTTTTACCTTTATATTTATTGCACATATTTAATGTCTTTTATACTTCATATGATATTTATAATTCAACAAGTAACTACGTATTCCAATTATTATTAGCAAAGATAAATATATAGATATACTAATTATTTCTCACGCTTTATATCTACTGACACAGACACGTGTACTAAGATGACTTTTATTAAGCAATTAGCGAGGTATAGAGGCAACAGATGTCGAAAGTGTATCAAATCATAACATATTATAATTCATGCGTCAGTGGTATATTAACATTTCAATAAATATAAACCATACAAATATATAAAAGGATAAAAAAATTAAAATTTTTAGCTACTTTTTTTAATTTTGTACGTGTTAGCTCATGTGGTTCTCCGCCACTGGTTCTCATGATGCGACGCTGGCTTAGAGCAACAATGTTAGTACCTCGACTCTGAATATTATAAGATTAAGAATTTGTTAACATTGCATTTGTTGGAGTGTGATTTGCTATCTCGGAAGAGAAGGTTGTATTTAATCGCAAAAATCGTGTTTGGAGCTTATTTCTACATTATTAAATTAAAATTACATAAAATCTATCATCAGAAGTGGGATATCTCCTAGTTGTGACAAACCATGGAGAAGGAACCCCAATAAGTGTGTAAAAAGTAACTTTTTAGTGTAAGAAACAATGGCCCATAGTTCGTGCACGAGATGTTAGTGGCGATAGTGAGAGTTAGAAAGGAGTTAATGGGCCAGGACGATATGAACAATCAAATTTTACAAATGTGCAAATTGCAGCAGAAAAGTAACGCTGAATTTTAAATTCTCAACAATAACAATGGCTCAGCTGACCTGAAGCTCAGGTGTCCGTCGACGCAATCAATTTGGATAAGTGCGCACGTTGCGCCTACGCTTGATCCTGATGTCATCAGTGCTACATCGGCACAGATCGGACTTTCAGCTTTGATCCAGCGGATACTTTTTCAGGAAGGATGGATGACGTCACGAGAATTCAACATTCGGATACTTTAATTGGAGACACTCTTCGCACACGAGTAGCTTGACTTTATATATAAAAAAAATGGAAACTGATTCTGCGTGATTGGGCTTCGTTTCGACGTGACCTTGAAATTGCACGGTACCTTGCTACGCGAGTGGGCACAAATTTCACAATTATTGTCACTTCAAGGTGTGCCTTTTTAGTGGAATGTGGAAACGCTAAACTTGCATCCATCAAGCGTTTTACCCCGATTTTCATGGAACATAGTTAGTTCTGAGTTTAGTTGAATACCTATGATGCTAGATGTTGAAGTTAAAAACAGAATATGTTTACAAGTTCAAGAAAGGGGTTCTAGAAAGCAGTCAATTGGCATATGAAGGAAAATTGAAAAAGTTTTAATGATCACTAAACTTGAAATACTACATTGTTTGCCCAATAAACGATATGCATTAAAACGAGCAGGTAGGCATGGCAAGATTACTGTATGTGCTCAAGCTTCCTGACGGTAGGTTTAAGCTTTATAAGGTCTCTATTATGACAGGCTATGCTAAAGGTTCCTGCGCGGCAGGCATATATTGATTTTGTTTATCTTGATCCCTGGTTCATCAGGCTATATTAAGAGATTTTCAAATTAAAATTGGAAATTGAAATAAGGTTCCTGATTAATTTCAGACAAAGCTCCCCAAATTCACAGGTTTGGGCTCGGTAAATAAGATTTGTGTAAGTTCAGACAAAGGTCGCAAGATTTACAGGTGTGGATTGGGTAAACAAGGTCCTTGAAATAAAATTTAAATACAGATCCCCAAAAACAATAGTATATTCAGACTAAAATAAAAATATAATTTAGGACAATATCATGCTCAAATTTGTGTCTGAGCAAAGATCACTTGAAAGCATTTAGGCTGTGGGGTTTCTAAACTCAATGAAATGGCCAAATAATAACATTTAAAGTCAAGCTGTACAGTTTGCAGAATTACCTGGCTATTTCACATTTGACTGCAATCTGTTTATTTTGTCTGTTATTTTGTTTTTGTTTTATTTTCACAGTATTAATCATTGTAAGAAGGAAGGTGGGAGAAAGGACCAAGGCTGATTATAATAAGATACGTACGTAATAGGTGATGAAGTAGCAGTGCATGCTGACCGAAACGAATAATCTTGTTTACAGTTTTGCAGATGACGTACCCTTGTCTCCCAATTTAGATCAGAAAAACCTTTAGCAGCAGACAGGAGCAGGTTGCAGCAATTAGCCAAGACGTGGAGAAAGTTCAAACTTGGGGCGACCGAAATTTGGTCGAGTTCGATACAGCAAAGACCTAAGCAGCCACGTTTACCAAGAGGGCCAATATGGCGGCCCTGACATCATTATGGCAGGATCGACCATTCCTTCATCCTCGTCAATCGGACTGCTGGGTGTCTCGGTCAATAGCAATATGTCTTGGCACGACCACGTTGCTAACATCGCAAAATTAGCCTCCCAGAAGCTTGGTGCGCTATTTTGCAACAAAAAACACCGCAGCAGTTGCTCTTGCTCTACAAAGCGAAAATAAGACAGTGCTTAGAATATTGTTCACACATCTGGGGTGCCGCACCAAAGTACACCTTAAAGCTGCTGGATTCCATTCAGAAAAAAGCTGTGCGTCTTGTCGGCGACCTGGAGTTGACCCGGAATCTGGATAGTCTGGAACACCGCAGACATGTGGCCGAGATGTCCCTGTTTTACAGATACTTTTACGGCACATGTCCCTAGGATTTGGCTCGCCTCATCCCGTCCCTGGCAACGCCTGTCAGAGAGTCATGACAGACGGCAAAAGTGCACACACAAGAACGTTGTCTGGCGCACTGCATCACTTTGTCCCAGGACATCTGTTTCCCCTTAATTAAAATCTACAACTATTCAAGAATCGTGTCAATAATGATCTTTGCACATGCACCGCTCGTCGAACGCCATAGGATAGTTGTGCGTCACTACCATAAAAAAAAGTTCGCGTCAGGTAGAAAATTGAAGTCTCAATTTTAGTGAACTTATGAGGTAATTCAGTGCCTACCGAACGAATGGCATGCCATGAGACTCTTAAATGGATGTCGGTGGACGGCCGTAGCTACACATGAGCAGTTGCGTGCATGGCCTCAATAAGGTATTGTATTTTTTGTGGTACCAATAAATTCTGATTATTATGCTTATTTTGACACCAATAAATTATGATTGGCATAAATAAATTATGAATATTATGATTATCTTAGATATACGGTATCACCGTGAGCCGCGCTCCCTTATTTTGTATGGCAAGTTTTACTTAGTCTTACATATTATTCGGTCTCACCTTAATCCTATCAATTTGAGATCAACTAGACATACATTGTAGGGTAAATCCCTGATCAATTCTAAATTAAATTAATAAATCTAACTATACACTTGCTTTAAATCAGTTGTGCTGTTCTTTTCGTAAAAAACCCTAATTGTCGCCAACCTGTCTACAACTTATTGCGACTAACGGTATTTCTCGTGCCAGATGTCTTCTTGGTAAATAGATTTACAACTTTAGTTTATTCGCTGGCCCTTGATATAATGGAATGATAAGTCTGTTTCATTTATGTCAGTAATCCGTTGGTTTTATGAGTTAATTAAATTCCTTACTGCGTGAATTTTGATTTAATTTAAACTTGAAATTTTTACTTATTGATTATATAACACAAAAATTAGAGCCCTGAGTCTAGCCGAAATTTTACCTGCCCTTGGCGACCAGAAAATAGGATTGAGCTCTTATGTACAGGGTTATTCATTATATTTTGACACACACCTGGAGTCGTCATTACAGGTAATACAAAAAAAACTTAAATTCAATAGTTGGGTGGTTTTTATATATTATCTTTTAGAAATGTCAAAAGAAAAAAATTGCCTGTCAAATGTCAAAAACTGCATAACCTTAATTTTTTTAAATGGAACACCCTGTATATTATTGCATATTTGGATTATGCGAAAAAGTCTAGACATATTTCATGAATAATGTCCTATACCCATCTCTAACGGTTTTTGAAATATTGACAGTTGAAAATCGACCATTTACCAAGTTTGACAGCTTGTAAAATCTAAACGGCTAAAGATAGAACAAAACGGTTTGCACTTTCCTATATTAGTTTTTCATAAGCTATCGTATGACTTTTTGCAAGGCCGTATTTAGGGGGCGTGTTTGGGGTGTTCAAACATCCCACGAAATTCTCCGAAATTTCAGATAATTTTATTATCTTAAATAGAGATAGCCAAAACGTCGACCGGTCAACAGCGTAGACCTTTTCGGTAGCCCGCTGCAGGACTAAAATCAATTGAAAATAAATGGATTGTTTTGGAACAAAAATAAACAAAATTTGCCCGAATCACGTTGCCATAAGTTGGTCTGTGTAATACGTGATGGGTTCAAAATCATGACGATCTTCTGAAATTTAAAGAAATGGTTGTGCCCATTGTAGAGGCTTTGGAAGAACTTTCAGCAGCTATGGATAGCGGTACTTCGTCCAAGGCAGATCAATTTTTAGAAGCTATAATTTCTCCAGACTTCATTTTACGTTTTTACACAGCTGTAGTTATCTTTAAACATACTCTTCAATTGTGTAAAATGCTGCAAGCTATCGGTTGCGATTTAGTTCAAGCAATGGATCTTATTAATACCATCTATTCAATAATAAATGAAATGCGGCAAAACATGGATTTCTGCTTTTCTGATATATTAATGAATCTGTTTAGATTTTAAATTCCATTAAAGGCGAGATGAAGGTGTCATGAATAGTCTCCACTCAAACACGCCGGCGGCGTAACGGCGTGAAGCAAGTTCACCAGAAGCTTACTATCGTACAGCAATAGCAGTGCCGTTTATCGATGATTTTTTAAGTCAGTTAAATGCCTATATGCCTGTAGTAAGTAGTTGTAGTAAAATAATTCAATGCGAATATTCGCTTTTCTTTTAATTGATTATACCTTACCTTCAAGCAAAATCATCCAAATTGATTATACCTTACCCTCAAGCACATAATCATACCGTCCCATCAGCCTAAGCTCCTTTCTCCTTTCTAATAAAAGGCAAACATGAAGGCGTAATATCAAACCGCATGCAAAATGCCCTGAACATCATTAAGAATTGGAGCGAAGGGAAGGGACTCTCCCCAATCCTAGGAAAACCATTCTTGTCCCGTTTACAAAAAGAAGGAAACTAGAAATGAAAGCGCCCATCCTACATGGAACACAGTTAACTTTTCCCATCGAGGTAAAATATTTAGGGGTCACACTGGACCGTAAGCTTACCTGGAACAAGCATCTAGAAAACACCATCTCTAAAGCCACAGCGGCAATCTGGACATGCCGCAAAAATTTTAACCAAACACCAAACAATAATAAAGTCCACGGTCACCTATGACTCACTGGTATGGTGGGCAAAAACCCAGCAAGTCACCGCTGGGAGCAAACTTAATAAAGTGCAAAGGCTGGTACGCCTGGGAATAACAGGAACAATGTCAACGTGCCCTAACGCAGCCTTAGAGATACTGCTGAACATGCCTTCTCTTTATCTCAGTGCGAAGAAGGAAGGCGTTTATCAGTGCGCACAGGCTATTCGAAATAGGCAAATTAAAGCCTGAAGATTTGACTGGTCACCTGCGCATCTTTGAAGAAATAAAACTGGAAAATGTCAGCAAACCAAGTGACCAAATGACGGTCATGTTAGACCTAGATGTCCCATTCGCAGTGGTTATTGATATCAAAGCTAGACTGGGAATGTAAGCAAGTCCTAAAACAACTAGCAACACAGAACCAGGCAACTTTAATGTGGGGTCCTGGCCATAGAGGCATAGAGGGCAACGAAAAAGCAGACTTTCTTGCGAAAGAAGGAGCTGGAACACCATATTATGGTCCAGAACCCTACTGTGGCCTTATGAAGAGCCACATCATCGAATAACTAAACAAATAGGAAAAATACCAACTGTCATCCTACTGGAGAAACACTCCAGGACTAAGACAGGCGAAAAGGTTTATCATCATCTCTGCGAAAAGAGCAGAACAGCTCTTAGACACCAACAGAGCAAATATTAAAACTGTCGCCGGACTGCTCACTGAACACTGCCCGGTAAAATACGACCTAACGGCAATAGGCAAAGCAGAAGACGACCAATGCAGATTTTGCAATAATGCAACTGAATCCGCAGAACATTTACTCTGCCAATGTCCAACCCAACTCTGCAAAAGGCTCAAGTACCTTGAAGGAGTACGGCTATCACCTCAAGAAGTGAGTCAACTACTTTCCAAGAAAATAGCTTCGTTTGGAAGAAGCCTTTGTTCAAAAACCATTTAAACACGTTTTGAAATCTAACGATTTAATTTAGATTATATTTGCATTCCACGCCACTGTTCGGATTCCAAGGAAATCTTAAAATCCATGGCGATACTACTAACGCCATCTCTACTTACAACGTTCACTCATCTGATTCCGACCAATCATAGCGCTACCCTACAGGATAGCCACTTCACTCAACTTAAAATTCCCTAAAATTTCGATCTTTAATAATCGGATTTTAGGAAAACTAGCGAGCAGATTTCAACCAGATTTGTGTTAAAATTAATAATATTAATTTAGACAACCGGTGTTGCTAAGCTTTTACGCAATTTCTCTATATTTATGTTATTTGCCCTTTACTGACGTAATATGAAGTAGTGGGGGTAAGTTAACGCGCCAAAAGTCGACAGACGACGCTTCTCCCGTTCGAGAATTCACTTCTTAACTGGCCCTCGTTTAAGCAAGTCGCGATCCCTAAATCGCTCCTCATGGCGCACACAGCCATGGAGGTTTTCTATAATTCTCTAACACTGTACTAATCGTACCCAAGGCAACAGGCCAAGTAAGTAAACTCAAACGTTTACAACCCAATCTCTCAATACTCTCTCTGCTTTATTAAAATATAAAGTCTCCCATAAGTGCTATTCCAATTCACTTAGTTTAGCATAGCTACGCGAATTGCGTAGCGTGTTTTACAATAATTTCTGCGTGTAGAAAACGCATGCCATAAAGGCATCATAATAGCCCTGCCATAAGCATCTACCTGCATATCATACTCAAGTCTCAACACGCCATTGAGTCATTTTTATTCGCAAGAAGTTGAAGTAAATTGTATATAGTCGCTAAGTAAGAACTTAGTAAGTGTTTAAAAGTGATATTTCCTGTGTTAGAAGACAATCTGCTGAACGATTGAACATTGCTAACCAAATGGTGAATCTAGTGTACATATTAGCTTATATGTGGACAATAAGGTAATATTTATCCTGTTATTATCGCTTGTATGTTACTATATTTCATCTCAAGGTTATCCCAGCTAATCGTAGCAGTTCTGCAGGAACATAAATGAACATTTAAGTGTATATAGCTGCAAGATTATGTTTATAATCATATACTTGTTTAACATTACAATTGTTTATGCATGCTTTAGGTTTTAAGAGTATTATTCATGTCACATTCTTCAAGGTAGATATTTTGCCTCGACTGATATTGTTCATATCGTAGCACTGACTAGGTATAATCACTTATTGTTTATATTTTGTATATTTATGAGCTTCTAGTTATTTTCAGGTAAAATAAGTTATTAAAATATTCATATAATACTAAAGCTTTTTGTTTTATTTACAAAATGACTTTAGAACTAGCCCTATGGTAAATTTTAGTGCCTAAGAGCACATCTCTGTTTGATTCAGAAAATAGGACTAAATCAGCCTTCGTCTCTTGGACACAAATTAAGTTGTAGAGTCATGCGCAAAATATCTGTAAAGGTAGCAGTGTCGGGCGACTGAACTTAGCCGAAACGACTCCCTAGCAATTTACAATCTACCTTACCTTAGCTCAAGGATACTAGAAATTTAAAGATTAGAAATTTATGTGGAGGGAGAAAGGCGCTACGCGTCGGCTTCATGTCAAATTTTTAGGGGAACATTGGAGAACCCTGTTGCGTTGCAGCACTCGCAATGGATGCAACGCGAACTATACAAAATTGCGACATATTTCGGAGTGCTGTGAACCGTGCTCAATGGTGTAAGTAACATAGGAAATTTATAGTCTTGTCATTCTAGTATCTTTGCCTTACCTTAAAATAAAATTCCATAACAAATATGGATGTGGCAGCTTGTAAAAATACTCACTAGTAGTGTCATTTTTATTTATAACATTATGAAGAATTTTCATGCATCTGTCAGCGCTCTGATCTGATTGATCTGAAAGTGGCAGCTGTATATTGCCCGCCATCGCATGGCAGATTCATGAAAATTCACTTTTTGGTGATATTTAGATATTTTATGTAAAAACACCCACCGAAAAAAAATCCTGGCTACGGCCCTATGACACTAACTTTAGATTTAACCAGAGGTTCAAAAATCCCGGATAAATTTAACCTCTGGTTAATAAAAAGTTAGTGTCATACGATAGTTTATGAAAAACCAATATAGGAAAGTGCAAACCGTTTTGTTCTATCTTTAGCCGTTTAGAGTTTACAAGCTGTCAAACTTTATAGTCTACACTTTTTCGCACAATCCAAATATGCAATAATATACAGGGTGTTCCATTTAAAAAAATTAAGGTTATGCGGTTTTTTGACATTTGACAGGCAATTTTTTTCTTTTGACATTTCTAAAAGATAATATATTAAAAACCATCCAACTTTTGAATTTAAGTTTTTTTTTGTATTACCTTTAATTACGGCTGCAGGTGGGTGTCAAAATATAATGAATAACCCTGTACCTGCCCCAGAATATAGAGTTACGTAAAATCAAAATAATGAAAGTATAAATTTTGCGTAATAGCACAGATCTATATAGCTACGCAACAGATGCCTACTCCGGTATTAAAAGTGTCGCTCGCCAATAATGCAGTAAACTTAAATATTTTCCTATATAGACGTGTTTTGCCCCTCCGTGTTGCCAAGTCGCGAACTGTAGTTTACCTTTCATATCACATTATGGTATTACTCATTTTCTTGGCAATCGTATGATATATTTTGTCAAATTAAAGTTCATTATCAGATTCAGTGAATGGTGTGCTTGAATATGGGCTAAAACTCACCTTAAATATCGGTGTAAAAGTTCATTACAAATTTTGTTAACTTATACTGTAATATCTTTTATTTGTATTAAGTAATAATATTATCACGCAGGTTTTTGTTTCGAAGATCAAAGGAATTTTTGAAATGTTTATCGACATGTCAAAGTACCATTTAATTTTGTTTTAAACTCTACTATCAATATTATAAATTTGTTCATTTAAATTGCCGTTTCATTAATAAACTATCATACTTAATAAAAAAAAATTAAAAATCGTATTTTTCTAAAAAAATATGTTTGTGTTAATTTGATACATAAATATTAATAATAAAACTCGATGATTTGAGCGGGTCAAAAAGTCAGCAGAAATATTGTTCGACGTGATAACTTGGCAACACCGACCCGTTCCTAGACGACTGGTTCACCCGCTCGCGAAAGCCGGTGAACATTTTTGGCCCCGCGCAAAAAGCATTGGAAGAGGTATCTGTTGCGTAGCTATATAGATCTGTGGTAATAGCATTGGTTCTCGTCTGGAATAGCACACTCAGAAACATTGTTTTTCTCATTTCTTCTTCGGATGGTATCGTTTGATAACTGCGAGTAAATCGCGACATTTTTTATTTACTAATTTTAAATAGAGATATTGATTGTATCAGAAATATAATTTTACATGTAAATCTATGGAGACGTCCTGTATCGCCTGTATCACCCGATTAACATCGTCCTGGCGACACAGCACACGTCCATATTTGAAGCTAGGATAATATTCGCAGTCATGGCAAATTAAGCCACGGTAGATGAAATTAATGGGTCTTGTATCATCCGATTATCCTCGTGCGGGGATCATAATTTTACCGTGACTAAACTCTCCACCACCCTATGGGCATTAGTCCTAACTAGATTTGGAAGTACATGTACCCATATGACGGCTCCCGATAAACGTCGTCCGCGAAATCGCGGATCGTTAAACCACGGACTATGAAATTAGTGACCTGTGTATCAGCTGATAAACATCGTCCGGAGGGCACAATTTAACCGTGATCAAACTCTCCACGAACCCGCAAGAATCTGCCAGATTCTTTAGTTACCTAAGCTTTGAACTCTCGATTCAGAATATCACGGCGCGCCTCGTGGGCGTGCTTTTATAGGCTTTTAGGCTCGCGCGCCTGTGCTATAACCCTTACCGCGTCTCCCTCGTATGCATTCAGCACATTTATTCAAGGCAATGATTTATATTCGCATTATTTTTGTTTCTTTCTTTAATTAGGCAACGCAGAACTAAATAATAAGTAGTAAAATAAAATAGGCTTAAGAAAAAAAAAAATAAATCAAGAAATACCGGAATCTGACACCAGCCTTAAAACAAATAATCTCAAGAAGAAGTTCGAAAACCTGCAAAAACGTACAACAGAGCACACGGAAGAAAAATTGGATAACAATAAAGTAGTCTACAACATCTCGCATCACCAACTTACCGAATCTGAAAATAAGATACTCAGTAAAGGTTTTAATTTTGCACTAGCTCATAAAAGGATACCGATAGAAGACATCATTTCCAACGTAGAAGCAACACTAGAAAAGAAACCAGAAGAGGAAGCTGAGCAAGTGAGACTAGAAGTGGCCCGTGTATTAAAAACAAGCCGACCACCACGACCAAATTTAAAACCTCCGGAAATGTTTGCCCTAAAAACTCTTAAGAACAACAAGAAAATAACTATACTTCCAGCAGACAAAGGAAACGCAACAGTCGTGATGAACACCGATGACTACGATGATATCATTAAGGATAAAACATATAAAAAATCTAGACCGCTAAAACCAAAATAAATGCCGCAAACTTAGACCCGGAGATTGAGAAAAATATCATCCCACGAGAAAAATCCAGCAAATGTCCAAAACTTTACGGCCTAACCAAGATACATAAACCCGGGGTACCTTTATGACCGTATAAAAGTTAAGTTCGGCAAAACCACAGAAGTTTTTCCTCATTTGATTATTAAATTCTCTTGAGAAAATTTTGCAGAGCCTAAAAATAATTCGTTCATTCCACAATGAAAAGTGGAAATTTTGAAAACAAATATTTGCTTTGGGAAAAATGTTTAATTCTTTGAATTTAGACAAAGCAGGCGAATGAATTGCAACGATGAAAATGCTGATTTATTTGTTAAAATATACTCTGGGCAGATTAATATTGTCGATTCCTTCTTAGTATTAGTGTTAAAGACAGCATTTTTCATTAAGACGATTTTTTTTAAGAATCCTAATGACGCAATATCCAATACCAATATGCGTAAAATATAGGAGGATCCAAACAGAATATTACGTAGCGCATTGTGAAGATAATATATTATTATTAAATATAATATTTTTACATTAGAAAATATTTCGAACTGACCTATAAATTATTAACCCAATACTTATTCTTAGTTGCGAAGATTTCTAAAGTTAATTAAAAGGGTACATTCCTTAATTAATGCTCTTGCCAACAATTTAGAGGGAATTTAATTTACCGCAAGCTAGCAAACGGAAGAAAAGCCCATTGACGATAAAAGAAAGAAAACAAATCGAAAAAGTCCTGTGCTGAAATCAGGACAAAGAGGTTTGTTTTATCTGAAAGAGAAAAGTTCTAGAAACTTTTAGTAATGACAAAAGCTTACAGTCTTGGTCGAGACTTCTGATAAAACTATTTAACTCATAATTTTGAATTGTGAATATACTTGGTTTATTTTGCTAATAATTAATGTAAGAAAGATTTCTAGTAGAGTAACTTTTAGATTTGGTATCTTATCAACATTAAATAGAACCTATATGGTTACCAGTTTTATTAGCACGGTAACGATAAATTATAGTTGTATTTAATTTATTGAACTTCTTGTATTTAAAGAAATATTAGAATTACTTTTAATCATGCGGATAAATCATAAATGTTACTCACAAACAATCTGGCTTCTTTTCCTTACAATGAAGTGAAATAAATCGAAACACTACTCTTTTAGAACATTAATTTGCAAAATAGTAGTATTTGATGTAAAGGCAAATTAAGCGTGAAACAGTTTTTTAGAGAAATACAGTACCGTGTCAAATTTTTCGGCAAGCAATATCTAAAGAGATCTGATAAATTTATTACCGGAATATTACCTTCGAACCGAAATTAACTTTTATGCGATTAGACATTTTCACTTTGTCATGCTGATATTGTACTAGGAGTCTTTAGAGGCAGACCTTAACGCGAAAACTCATTAGCACCAACATAGGTATTTTGGTAACATTCTCGAAGGAAAAGAGCAAAGAGCCCATCTTTAGGGACAGTTTAAAATGCATTTTCGTGTTTTGAGTCCTTTCTATGCAACATAATATAGGTCTTAAATCCTTTTAAATTCAATGCTATAAAATGTATAAGCATTTATACCTATGCTTTAAATTTCAACTTCTTGATTTAAGTCATTAATAAGTGAGTGTCATAATCAACTAATTTATAACGTTCCATTTCAAAAAAAAAAAAATTAAAAGCTTCTTAAAGCGTTCTAAAAACTTTTGGCATTTTATGGAAGTGGAAATAAATCAAATATGTTTGACTTAAATGATCATATAAATTAATAAAATTAAAAACGATGTCAGATCGAATTCTTGTGGAATCTTGTGTTCTGAACTCAAAAGAGCTTAATTCTAATATTATTTTTTGTATTGAAAAAAATCATCAAAATTTACAAAACTCTTCTAATTTGCAAGGTCCACGATGATGATGGTAACCTAACCTCGATCGATGAAGCAAAATCTGCCGAAATTTGTCTGCTAAAGACCCTTATAGATGAGCTGAAAAGTAAAAACTTAGTGCTTGAGGAGAATAATACTCTTTTAAGAGGAAAAAAGTGCATCCTGGAAAATTCAAGAAAAAAGTCGAGAAAAAATGTCCAGTATTACGAGTCTTCCCGCCAACGTACGATCCACCTACGAAAAGCCTCAAGAACACATAGATGACGCAGTTTTAACTCAAAAATACCAAAGACTGGAAATCCCTGGTGATGAAAGGCCAAAAGCAAAGAAAAAAAAAGAAGAATTGACAAATGTCAGTGACAGTCCGATTTCTTAACCAATTTCTGTTGATCGTAAAAGTGAATGAAAACAAGAACAGCTTCAAAGTGAAATTGGGGAAACAATGAAGTAATCTCAATCCAACACCAAAAATGTCACAAATAAAGAGGGCGTAAGCTCCCAATAAAACGGTCCCAATGAAGTACCTTGGGTGGAAGTATTAAGGAAACGGTAGACGTGTCCTGCCACAGAATACGAGACCAATGCTAAATCTCAGATTAAACACGAATCAAACAACCCTGAAATGGCTGTACAAAACAGTTATAAGCGGAAATGGCTGTCTATATCTGGGTAATTTTTCAGTTTAGCAACCATTTAGCCACAGACTTAAAACAAATATTCACTGATTCTAAGCAACGTCCAGAATACAGTCCATACCATTATATGCTGCGCAAAGCATGAAAAGGTGTGTAATTAAATAATTATTTTCTTTCCACATTTGTTGGTGCACTGCATTCGCCATTACTCTTGCCGAGCCACTTCAAAAAAAGCACTACAAATATAGTCCAGGCACGTCTGAAAATATTAATTAGAAGAACAAGAGGTCTACGTTTTATTTCGGATCTAACTCAGAGCGACTGATAGCCCCATTAAATAAAATTAAGTTTTAGTTGTAAATAAGTAAATATATTCTCCTTCTTGTCACTGTCAGTAGTGTCACTAGCCAAAACTTCAATGTTTAATTTGTCACAAGCTTACTGTTGCCAGATTTCATTTTAAAAATTTCACTGTAAATTTGTTACGAAAATTCATTATTGAAAATGGTGCACAATGATTGCCGTTTTCTCTCTTTTATTCAGGTGAATGAAATACACACAATGAAACGTACCAAACTAACCCAAACTGACCAAAGCAAACCCAAACTAACCAAAGCTGACCGAAATTGTTTCGCCTAGGCTTGCTTCAGGCAACTACGTAGTGACTTAAACGAGACGAAAGTAACCAAAAGCTAACGTAAACTAACTAAACCTAACCCAAACTAACTAAAGCTAACCCAAACAAACGCAAGCTAACCGAAATTGTTTCGCCTAGGCTTGCGTGAAGAAAGGCTTGCGCTTCGCGCAATCCTCTCTTCACGCAAGTGCATAGTGGTTTAAACGAGACGAACCTAACCAAAGCTAACCCAAACTAACCAAACCTAACCCAAACTAACTAAAACTAACCCAAACTAACCAAAACAAACCCAAACTAACCAAAGCTAACCAAAGCTAACCCAAACTAACCAAACCTAACCCAAACTAACTAAAGCTAACCCAAACTAACCAAAACAAACCCAAGCTAACCAAAATTGTTTCGCCTAGGCCTGCGTGAAGAAAGGCTTGTGCTTCGCGCAATCCTCTGTGCGTAGTGGTTTAAACGAGGCAAAACTAACCAAAGCTAACCGAAACTAACCAAAGCTAACCCAAACTAACTAAAGCTAACCCAAACTAACCAAAGCAAACCCAAACTAATTAAAGCTAACCCAAGCTAACCGAAATTGTTCGCCTAGGCTTGCATGAACGAGGGAGCAACCCTAGACGAAACAATTTCGGTTAGCTTTGATTAGTTTGGGTTTGCTTTTTCCGTCTCGTTTAAGTCACTACGCAATTGCCTGAAGAAAGGCTTGCGCGAAAGCCTGGGCGAAACAATTTCGGTTAGCTTTGGGTAGTTTGGATTTGCTTTGGTTAGTTTGAGTTAATTTGGATTAGCAATCCTCTCTTCATGCAAGTGCGTAGTGGTTTAAACGAGACGAACCTAACCAAAGCTAACCAAAGCTAACCAAAACTAACCCAAACTAACCAAACCTAACCCAAACTAACTAAAGCTAACCCAAACTAACCAAAACAAACCCAGGCTAACCGAAATTGCTTCGTCTAGGCTTGCGTGAAGAAAGGCTTGTGCTTCGCGCAATCCTCTGTGCGTAGTGGTTTAAACGAGACGAAACTAACCAAAGCTAAGCGAAACTAACCAAAGCTAACCTAAACTAACTAAAGCTAACCCGAACTAACCAAAGCAAACCCAAACTAATTAAAGCTAACCCAAGCTAACCGAAATTGTTTCGCCTAGGCTTGCATGAACGAGGGAGCAACCCTAGACCAAACAATTTCGGTTAGCTTTGATTAGTTTGGGTTTGCTTTGGTTAGTTTCGGTTAGCTTTGGTTAGTTTATGTTAGCTTTGGTTAGTTCCGTCTCGTTTAAGTCACTACGCAATTGCCTAAAGAAAGGCTTGCGCGAAAGCCTAGGCGAAACGAGACGAAACTAACCGAAAGTAACTAAAGTTAATCCAATCTAACCCAAGCTAACCGAAATCATTTCGCTTAGGCTTGCGTGAAAAAAGGCTTAATAAAAATGATATGGCTGAGCATGCACGAAGCAAGTGCGTAGTTGCTAAAACGAGACGAAACTAACTAGGATCGTAAGAAATCTCAGGGTAGTTTGGAGTAGATTTTAGGTAGGTCGGAGTAGCTTGGACTAGGTCGTAGGTAGCGCGGAGTAGCTTGGAGTACGTCGTATGTTGCGCGGAGTGGCTCGGAGCAAGTCGTAACTAGCTCAGAGTAGATTGTAGGTAGCTCGGAGTAGCTTGAACTAGGTCGTAGGTAGTGCGGACTAGCTTGGAGTAGATCGTAGGTGGCGCCGAGTGGCTCGTAAGTAGCGTGAAGTAGTTTGGAACAGGTCGTAGTATGTCACTAGGACTAGGTAGTAGCATTGTTTATATTTTATGGTCGTAGGTAGCTCGTATTGTAGTTCATAGCAGATCGTAAAAACATGTTTTCATGTAACTGGAAAAATAAAAATTATTCATTTTGGCAGAAAAATTTTCGTGATTTTCTATTTAGAAAAGCTTTTTTTCAATATTTTCAAAAAAAAAATGAAAATCAAGATTTTTTTAGGGTATTATGTTTAGAAAACGATTTAGAATGTAAAACAGAAACAAGTTTTCATGTAACTAATTTGAGTTAATCTAGAGTTGAAAAAATTAAAATGATGCATTTCCGCAGAATTTTTTTTATGATTTTGTACTTGGGGAAATTTCTGACATCAGGTATGTATTTCAGCTAAGCGAAAGATGATCCAACCAATTAACCAAAATTATAAAAGTATGCAAAAAGTCTTGTTTCCACCGATCTATTTCCTTTCAAATTTACTTTTTTAATGCATAGAAATATAAAAAATCGCGATTTTCTATAATATCCAATAATTATCTAAACTTGCAACAAATAAATAAATAATTATTTTTACATTAATTTAGGTTTGCTTCGGTTAGTTTACGTTAGTCCTTGTTGGTTACGCATACGTGAATTTGAGTTAGCGTTTCTTTACCTCGTAAGAAAAGGTGCAACCTTTGGCAACATTGAAACAATCCTCCTACGTCAGATGCCAAAAATGTCATGATTTGTACATTTCAGCTCCTCAAAAGTTGAACTTTGGGGCTTTTTTTTGTGGGAAAACTAAACAATTGCGCAATATTTTAATGGTCAAAAACGTCTTTTAAAAGTGTCTAAATAAAGAATCAAAAAGTGTTTTTACAAAATTCCAATGGTTCTTAAACTGAAAAATTACCAATATCTGGTTTCGATCCAAACACGTAGGAATCTGATATACTAGAACTCCTACAGGAACATCAACTGCGAAATGGATGCATTTGTACTAGGATGATCACAAAGAGTGATAACAAGAAAAGTTCCTTTAGACTGGGTGTACCAGAAGACAAAGAAGACATGATAATGACAGTGGATCTATGGCCAAACCATTTTCAGAATATTCAGAGCCTCAACCCCATTTTTGGCCAAGTGAACACATAAGCTTGAGGATCCCTAATAATTTTGGCATTCTTCACTGCAACACAAGATCAGTCAGGAACAAGATCCACGAACTTGAAGCATCACTACAGGCTCTCAAGGTATCAGTTGCTTGCCTCACCGAAACTTGGCTGACAGCTGAAGAGGCAGGGTGTTTGGTGATGGATAAGTTTGTTTCAGCATCTTTCTCAGATCGGAAAACAGTAGTGGGGGTGGAACTGCTATTTTAGTTGACAGGTCTGTTAATTGTATAGTTTTAAATGAGATGTCAAGGTACGTTGTTGTGATTGTTGAGAAATGTGTGGAATCGTCTGGTATTTTATTGAAGCCACATAACATTTATGTAGTTGGTGGGATATTTTGATACTTTTTTGGTTGCACTGGGTAGAATGCTAGAAGGACCGAGGAAAACAGCAAAAGTGATTCTGGTTAGGGATTTTAATGTCCTGTTTGGAACAGGTCAAAGAGAGACCACTTATCTCTGCGATCTCTTAGAAACCTTTGGTCTTAAGCAAACAATCTCAAAGCCAACACGAGGACAGGCATGCCTCGACAATATATTTTTGAATTTTAATGTACATGATGTTTTAGCGACATTAGTCTCTAAGGATGGAAAGGTAAAAAAACACTTTTAGACCAATCACACAGCATGGTCTTCTTAGTTTTTATAATATAGTAGAGGAATTCTCATGGGATTTTGTTAAAGATGTTGATATGGCTTTTGAAGAAAAATTTTACATATTTTTCAATTATATTCAAGATGCATATTTGCAATCATTCCGGGAAAGAACCTATATTGTTGAGGCTAGCTGTCTAAGTAAAGTGAACTGGTTTAATGATGAGCTGCGGGACTTGAGAGAACATCTTTATTTCCTGGGCGACATACTCAATCAATATTCCTGGAAACAGACAGGAATTCAATATTTTTAAACAGATTTGTAAGGATTCAATAATGCAAGCCAAATTCGGGCAAATAACAGGCTGATCAGCGCCTCCAAGAACTCTGTGAAAGCTATGTGGTCAATAATAAATAGTAGCAGAGGGTCGAAGGGGAATTCTGTGCAGGTTGACATTTTGCTTGATGTCTTTAATGACTGCTTCTGTTCCGTCGCTCACAACTTGGTTGAAAATATTCCAGCTACGGGTATTGATCAAATGGAACATATTCCTATCCCTGATACATCTTTCTCCTTTAGGGGAAGTTTCTTTTGGTGAAGTTAGGGAAATTATTGATAGCCTAAAAAATAAAAATAGCTCCGACATCGATGGGATTAAGGTTTCTTTGATAAAAACTATTAAAAATCAATAGTGGTTCCACTCACTAACTTGATAAATGGATGTATTGGAGAGGGTGTTTGTCCACAAATGTTAAACCGTGCTATTGTGGCGCCTATTTCCAAAAAGAGATAATGCTCTTGTTTCCAACTATAGACCAATTTCACTGCTTCCAATAATCTCATAGATTTTTGAGAGATGCTTGGCGGCCAGAATGGCTACATATTTTGAAAATAATAACTTGTTTATTACCAGCCAATTTGGGTTTAGAAAGGGTAAAGACACAGTGCAGGGTTGGTATATTGAACCTATTGTCTTCTATTTACGACTCATCGCTATGTGTATCATGCCATGCTGCTGGGCAAACTAAAATGTTATAGGTTCTGCAATGGAAGTCTCAAACTGATCGAATCGTACCTACTAAATCGTACACAAGTAGTGAAAGTTGATGGAATGTTTTCGGCGGAGAGAGTGGTTGCCAATGGCGTACCTCAGGGTTCCATCCTGGGTCCTCTTTTGTTCTTAATTTTTATAAATGACCTTCAAGCTAGTGAGCCAGTGGCCTCGTTCACTCTCTTTGCTGATGATACTACCATTTCTATCACTAGTCCATCATTGCTGATGTGCTTAGTATGAGGCACGGTCAAGGATTGAAACTTGGTTTTAACACCAACCAACTTGTATTCAATATGGATAAGATACAGCATACGGTATTTTCGATGAGACACCTTGGTAGTGTGAATGCTCGTGTTGACTGTGCAAAATTCTTGGGAGTATTTTTGGACCCAAAATTTAGATGGGGATTTCACATCGATAATGTCTCATCTAAACTCAGAAGTAATGCCTTCGTACTGCAGAATCTCAAGGGATGTGTCAGCATGGAGACAATGAAGTCTGCATATTGTCACGAGTAGCTTAGGGGCTAGCGCGTTTATTTAAAGAATAACTTCTCAGAGAAGAGCCGCGTCGCGATTAGTACAATGACGGGATCTCAATGCTTTCTTTAATTCTACCACTGGATGTTCTACTCGCGAAAACACGCCTTGTTTAGCGTGCCGGGGGGTAACTGAGGTAGACCGGGACCGCGTTACGTGGGGTAAGAAGAGATGATAAAGTAAGCACGTTTAGTTTATAATAATAACAATGTATTAACGATAAAACTTTAACAATAATTTTTGGTCAGAAAAAATGAGATTTTATTATACCCGATTACTACGGTGCGCTTGTTTTCTCGATTTGAGGTACTGTTTATAGGTCTTTGTTTACGGTCTTATAATTTATAGTTTTTCTTAAGAGTTGGGTTTTATTTAAGAGCACAAAAAGATTTCACTAAACTTTTTAACTGACTATTTAGACACTTGTCTTTCTCAACACTCTGACAAACCAGAACTTTACTATGGAGGTTGTAAAACCCCTGGTCCTAGCAGTCGTCAAATGACTAACCGGTACCAGGTTTGGAAGGAAAGGACTAGAACCTAAAGCAGTCGTACAGCTAACTTTAGGAGCGGATAGAACCCAGAAGGCAGTCGTCAAGTGGCTAACCTTGGGAGCTGGAGGTGAGACCAAAGTCTGCCGAACTGAGTGTTCGGTAGCGTATTTATATAAAACAAAGTGATGATCATCGCATGCATAAGGTTCAAAGTCGTTCCCGTTGATTGCTCGCGTTGTTTATAGTTTGCCTTTAATGTTTATATAACAATCTCCAAGTTCAAGTTCAAACTTGCGACACGTTCCCCCGCCCTATAAAATGTTGGTCCCAGCATTAATGCGACTGCTACAGCTCAAAAAAGAAAGCCCTCAATTCGAAAAAACTTGCCGCATAATACTATGTGATATTACATTTTATAGAACATAAAAAAAATATCCATCAGTGGTCTTGTTACTTTCTGGATCCAGGCTGATCCTTAGTAACTCCCTCTAGCCTCCACTGCAGTCTATATGTCTTAGCATTGACATACCATTAAACTGTTTTGAGGGTATCATAAGTAAGAGCTTGCTGGAGAGACTAGGATGGACATCCACTGGTGCTTGGTACATAAAATAAAAAAAGAAACTTATTTTT
This sequence comes from Pissodes strobi, assembly GCA_016904865.1. Taxonomy (NCBI): domain Eukaryota; kingdom Metazoa; phylum Arthropoda; class Insecta; order Coleoptera; family Curculionidae; genus Pissodes; species Pissodes strobi. The sequence goes on along the minus strand of MU182555.1, from coordinate 149,238 downwards.
ATAAACTGTCTTTGAAATTTTATACTTAACTCTAATTCTAGATTAACAGAGAACACGTAGAATGTAGAATTCTCCACTAAGTATTTTGCATATCTGAAATATCTATACTTTATCGTTGACTGTCAAATAGGCGCCTATTCGACAATCAACGTCTGTTTGCGTAATTGCTATAGTTACAGCTAACAGGGAATGCGTCCATCCCCCGCTAGTTGAACTAGCTGCTAGACAATTCTAATTCTAGAGTTACTAGGGAGATAGTTTAGAGCACTTATTTCTATAATAATTATGTACATTACTTAATTCAAATAAGTCGATCCTGTTTTTAATGTTACCCAACTATATTTACCATATCTATTACATGGAAAATTATCGGACTTATTTATGTATACAGATAGGCTTGTTTTCCCATATTTAACTATATTACCAATATTGCAGGTAATTCCATAATTGTAAAGAAAAAATTGTATTAATTATATTTTATTAAATTATTTTGTACATCTAACATTATATTACTTAAATGCGGTCCTATTTACGAGACTAATATTTACTCGCTGCATTTTATGTCTTTAATTATAGCAGTTCATTAGACTCAGTAATACTTGTTGACTTATACAAAAATCGGCTGACTTTTTATAGTCTCTTAATCGACTTATTTATGCTTGCTGACCATGTACCATGTTTATATTTAAAAAGTTTATCTGTACAGAATTTACTGGTTTTAGTTCCATGAAATATCGTACTGTCAATTATTCTAATATGTAACATTAATAAATAAAAGGTATCTTATACTTTACGCTACAATATTTTCTTTCTTCTGGCTTGTCCCTCACTTCTTGGTGGCTAGATGGCGCCCTTTGAACACTGCTGAGAAAGTATCCATCTTTGCTTCGTGCCCCTTGTTGAGTATCGATATGTCTGCCCCATCTCTACTTGAATGAGTATTCGTCCAAAAGTTCTGCTTTGGACCAGATCATAGTGCTTCGTTTTCGTTCCTGTCAAGTATCAAGTCGTCGAACTTTTTGACCTCCGGAAAAATGCTGTGATTGTCATTTCTTTCTACGGTGAATGGTAACGGTGGCGTTTTTTGCGTTGTGTATCGCCTAGATGAAATAAATTATCATTAAAATTTGTTACATTGATACAATGACGAAGATTGGCAATGTGAGCAGGGATTTGCCTATGAAGTTTGAATCTTGGCAGGTGCTTTGAAGCGAAAAGGTAAGTGTTGTATTACCTATAATCATTATCTTTGGCCTCTTTGAAATTAAGAATAAGTGTTAGAGCATATAAAAACTCTAATCCAAGGGTGTTTGATGCATGAGTTTGAATTTCTTGGAAACATTTCGCGTGACTGAGTTTGAGGTTAGAAAAGGCGTGGTAAGGGTAAATGACCTTTTTCACCATGTACTCCATGTGAAGCTTGAATATTGACAAGAAAATTTGTATCAATGATTATTTATTCCATTCCAAGCTGTAGATGACGGGTATTACTGCTAGTTTAACATGGAAGTGGTTAAGTGAAGATTCATTATAGCTTTTTTAGGTTACCGAAGCATGGAATAGAAATAATAAGAGTCCCTGGAACTTAATGGCTTATGGTCTAGCCGAACTGTCATTGCTGGCTGCTGTGGCACCACATGTTCCAGTTTTCCCCAGTCTGTCCATGGAATGGTTTTCGTCATAACTACTGGATCCTCACGTCTTCTTTCTACCACTGTAGGTAAGTCGCTAGATTTTATTGCCTAGCTTTAGTTTTATTCATGTTTGTTGTATCGTCTATTAGATTTGCGAGGTTTCGATTCGCAATCCAATTAGAATTAATGGAACTGCTTTTCCAGATTTTATTTTTTCTTCGTCGAAGGACCAGATGTAATAATAGGCTCAAGTTTGCTTTTACCTATTTAATTTATTACACCAAAATATGTGACTAAAAGTACATCCTAGGACAGGACACTGGACTAGTTATTTGTATCTATACTAAACAGGAACAATTTACACACTTGTGTGAAAGATAAGTTCTAATTATTGCAAAGAAAATCTTGTCTTTATTGGAGAATTAATCTCGCATGAATTGTGTTCTTGGAACAGGAGATATGTAATATCGAATTGTCTAAGTCGAAAGACTTAAGAACAAGAAATTGGCTCTAAGCCGAAGGTAAATAGGAATGGCTAGGGCCGAAATGGTACATATACCGAAAAATTAGCATTAAGCTGAACGTAATTAGAACTGTAGAGACGAAATGGTAAATACCGAGAAATTGGCCTTAGCCGAACGTGATTAGAGGGACGAGAACGCAGCGAGTCTCTTAAAGGTAACTGAAAGACTGAATTTTGTTAAGGGATGATGTCAGAGTCGCGTTCGCTGAGTGCATTAATTGAATGGGGTAAACGCTTGCTGTGATTAGATGGTTCTAGAAGCCATGTTTGTAAGTGGGTCGTTCTAGACAATCCGTCACTAGATTATTAGAGTGGAAAGGGTGAATATTGATCGATTCGATCGGAAACTGACAAAGGTTTTTATGCGAGTTATATTGTAATCTACTAAAATGCATAAGCTACTAAACAAATATCACCCTGTCGAAAGTTTGAACTTGAACTTGGAGATTGTTATATAAACATTAAAGGCAAACTATAAACAACGCGAGCTATCAACGGGAGCGACTTTGAACCTTATGCATGCAATGATCATCACTTTGTTTTATATAAATACGCTACCGAATCCTCAGTTCGGGAGACTTTGGTCTCACCTCCAGCTCCCAAGGTTAGCCACTTGACGACTGCCTTCTGGGTTCTATCCGCTCCTAAAGTTAGTCATACGATTGCTTTAGGTTCCATTCCTTTCCTACCCAACCTGGTACCGGTTAGCCATTTGACGACTGCTAGGACCAGGGGTTGCACAACCTCCATAGTAAAGTCTTGACAAGAAGTTTGTCAGAGTGTTCAGAAAGACAAGTGTCTATATAGTTAGTTAAAAAGTTTAGTGAAAGCTCTTAGTGCTCTTAAATAAAACCCAACTCTTAAGAAAAACTATAAATTATAAGACAGTAAACAAAGACCTATGAACAGTACCTCAAATCGAGAAAACATGCGCACCGTAGTAATCGGGTATAATAGAATCTCATTTTCTCTGACCAATAATTGTTGTTAAAGTTTTATCGTTAATACATTGTTATTGTTATAAACTAAACGTGCTTACTTTATCATCTCTTCTTACCCCACGTGACGCGATCCCGGTCTACCTCAGTTACCCCCCGGCACGCTAAACAAGGCGTGTCCTCACGAGTAGAACATTCAGTGGTAGATTAAAGGAAGCATTGAGACCCCGTCATTGTACTAATCGCGACGAGGCTCTTCTCTGAGAAGGTATTCTTTAAATAAACGCGCTACCCCTAAAATTACTCGTGACACGTGGTGGAGGCGCCGAAGCTACCCCTGACACGTGGTGGAGGCGCCGAAGCTACCCCTGACACGTGGTTAGAGAGAGAAAAAAAAAACAATTAAATTATAATTAAAAAATTCAAAACACGCACCAGTATTATTTCGCGCGGTTAAATCTTATTCCCCTGACACGTTGTTATAAAGAGAGAAAAAAAACAATTAAATTATAATTTAAAAATTCAAAACACGCGCCAGTATTATTTCACGCGATTAAATCTTATTATTGGTCAATAAAACTAACATAATTCAAAAAATTTTATTTACAATATAAAGCAATTTTTAAACTACGCGCGTTCAAGCTACGTCCATTGCTGTATACACATCGCCTTCTGGCAGCAGTCGTTCAAAGCTGCAAGCTGGTGAACTCAAGCCATCTACGTCGAGGACAGAGGCGCCATCTAGGGATCTAGGTTCATACCTGAAACAAACGAAAAAGTTGTTAACTACGTTTTTAAAACCTGCTAATTTTTGGCGAAGGTATAAGGATATACGTTCATATCTAGAAAAGATAAATATATATATATATAAGTATATGTAATAGGAAAGAAAAAAAAGCTATCTCAGGAAACAATATGTCTCAGTAAGGCAAAATAACAAATGGCTAAAAACCCATACCCACTACGAAACAGGATACCCAGTGATAATACACCGATAGAAGAAAGATCAATATTCCAGCCAACAAGGCTAAGTCTGCAGAGGACTCCGCCGACATCACCCCTACCAAACTTGGAAACAATCACAAAAATCCAGATAGATTCTACCTTAATAGATTTAAGGCCATCTACGGTAGGAATTTCAAATAGCACAAAAATCAGCCAAGAGGAGGACTGGAAATTGAAGAAAGAGGAAAGTAACGACAGCGAAGAGAGTACAGATAACGAAAGCCGGCCTACATCACCACAATCTATTTTAGGAAATATAGAAAGAAAGATGGCAAACACCACAATTGTAGACGCAATGGCGACGGCAAAGAAAGCAAGCTTACCGCAATTTATAAACCCGCCTACATTTAATCCTTGTCAAAATAGAGCTAGCGAGTTCCTGAGAGGATACGAAAGGACAGCTATAGCAAACGGTTGGGACGAGGGCTTAAAAATAGCATACCTGGGAACATTCCTAGACGGCGCAGCAAATCTTTGGTTCTATGAATACACTTCAAAGAACCCTAACAAAGACTGGAACGAGCTGTGCGAAGACTTCAAAAAAGAGTTTGAAGATAAAAGCTATGAGAATACGTTAAAAAAGAGGTTAGAACAACGGAAACAAAGCCCAAATGAGACTGTCGTAAACTACATGTACGAACTTCGTGTACTGTACCACGACTATAAAACACAGTTGGATATGGAAGAGTTTACACACATATTCAATGAAGGGTTAACAGAGGAGAACAAATACCACTACTACTGGCTAACTAATGCGCCAAATTATCCCCCGGGAACATGGGAGGAGATGAAAGAAATTTGCAGAACCATTGATAAGGCGCCAAAAAAGGTCGTGCATACGGATATACAACCAAGACCGCAAAGACCACAATTTTATCAGCCTCAAAACACCTATAGACCGGTATTTTTTCAGCAACATGGCAGAAGCAGGCCACCATTTGGACAACAAGCCACATTCAGACAACCACTCTTCCAACCAAGAAACACATTCAGACCTCCATTCGCAACCAATACAAGGCCACAAAACTACTACCAAGGATACCAGCAACAGAACCAAAATAAAAACAATACACAACAATACTCATATCAAAATAGGCAAAGAAATGCCAATAACAACCCCATATGCTATACCTGTGGAAAAGCAGGACACTTTGCTGCAACATGCAAGAGTCAAGGGTACCCAAACGGGGGCAGGTGGCAGAAGTAACCCCAGTCACCTGGAGCACGGGGAGAAACGACATGTCAGGAGTATTAAGCATCACAATTGTCTTAAATAATAAACCAGTAAAAGCAATCATTGACACAGGGTCACAAAATAATATAATACAAGAAAAGTGGGCACCAAAAATTAAAAGTAAAAACAGTAATACCATTTTACTAACGGCAGGAAGCCACAAAATACCAGTATTAGGGGAAATAAACACTCCAATACAAATACAAGGTAGCCAGACATTTAAAGACAACATATTGGCAAAAATAATATCAGCAGCTCCATATCCAGTTATCCTAGGAATGGACTTCTTAGTAAAAAACCAGGCATTAATCGATATAAAAGAAAAAGCATTAATTTTAAATAATAAATATAAAATTCCACTACAACAGGAATCAGGAATAAAAAATCAAATATCTGGCATAGTAATAAATAGGAATGATGATAGAAGCAGGAATACCTACAAAAAAATACGAGAAATAAAGACTGACATAATAATCAGTCCTGACGTATATAACAGGTCCTTCAACAAATTTCAAGCATTCATGACAGCACATGAACTGATAGAACAAGACAAAATAGAACATATCATAACAGAAAAAGAACAAGATATATATAACTTACCAAAAAATATAGCCTTAGTCTATGGCATAACAACAGCCTTTGTAACACACAGAACAGTACAAAAACAACTTAAAAAGGTATTCCCAAAGATAAAAAATAGACCGAAAGCCAAATTAGGCAGCACAACAATGATACAAAATAAGGATAAAACAGCATTTTTTTTACACATCAGGAATATATATAAAGAAAAGCCAAAACTTGAGAAACTATATGACAGTTTATCCAAACTATATAAACAATTAAACATGAAACATATAAAAACACTTGCAATAACACGTAAAGGATGGAAATTAGATTCTTCAGAATGGGATTTATTAAAGAAAATGATCTATGACATTTTTAAGAAAGGCCAGATAAAAGTTCTAATATGCAAGCCAGGATTGCGAAACGAATATGTCACAGATGACTCGGAGCCAATTTTAAACATAAATGTAGAAAATAACGCCAAATGTTGCAAATTAGGGTTAGCAAAAGATTACGTCATACAGAAAGACAAAGTGGAAACACTGGAAATACAAGCGATGGGTCAATTAAAAGAGGGATCAACAGTCTGGAGTTGCAGATACAACTCAGACTGGCTTGCATCGAAACGATTAACCATTCAATCACATATGTATACAGATGGCGAAAGAATGTTTATAAAAGTAGGTGCAAGATCAAATGAACCAGTAAAATTATATAAAGGATCAACCTTGGCATTATTGGAAGAAACAGAGCCCAATATGGAACCTACTTTAAGTTTAAACCTTAACGAAAAAAGCCTGGAAAATGAGGAAATAGTAACCTTGCAAGATCACAACTTACAAAACATTTCTCATAAAGAGACAAAAAAGGCATTAGAGGACCTATTGTCAGAATATAACGACGTATTTGCAAAATCAGCAAAATACATGGGAAAAACTAACCTTACAAAACACGTCATAGACATTGGAGATGCGAAGCCAATAAAAAGCCGACCATACCGAGTGTCGCAAAAAGAAAGAAAAATCATTGATGAACAGATAAACGAAATGCTAGAAAGCAACGTCATACGACCATGCCATTCCCCCTGGGCGAGCCCAGTAGTATTAGTCAAGAAAAAGGATGGAAAAACAAGGTTCTGTTGCGATTATAGGAAAATTAATCAATGTACAAAGAAATCAAACTGGCCTCTACCGCAAATAGATGATATTCTAACATATTTAGGAGATGCGAAATACTTCAGCACCCTGGATATGTTCTCAGGATATTGGCAAGTCCCAATAGAAGAGGAATCTAAACAATACACGGCATTTGTGGCACAAGGGCACGGCTCATATGAATTCAATGTACTAAGTTTTGGTTTATGCAACGCTCCGGCCACGTTCCAAGAACTGGCAGATAAGGTATTTTGGGACATGAAATGGAAGGAAGTGTTAATTTATCTAGATGACATTATTATTTTTTCACGCACAGTAGAAGAACATATAGAAAAACTCAGAAAAGTGTTTGAACGGCTGCGACAAGCCAACCTAACATTGAAACCAAAAAAGTGTGAGTACCTCAAAAAACAAATACGAATTCTGGGATTTAAAGTCAGTGAGGAGGGCATTCTCCCAGATGATGACAAAATAATCTGTGTTAAAAACTTCCCAAAACCCAAAAAAGTTAAGGACGTGCAAAGCTTCTTAGGATTATGTAATTTCTATAGAAAATTTATACAAAATTTTTCTACAATCGCACGTCCGCTACACGAGTTAACAAGAAAGGCAACAAAATTTATATGGGGAACACAGCAAGAGGAAGCATTCCAAAACTTAAAAGATAAACTTATATCAGCTCCAGTACTACATCACTTTAATCCAGAAAAAGGAACGATCCTACGAACTGACGCATCAACGAACGGAATTGGGGCCATTCTACTGCAAGAAGATGAAACCAAAACGGCACATCCAGTGGCTTACATAAGCCGAAGTTTATCAAATTGCGAGAAAAATTATTCTATAAGTGAGCTAGAGTTATTAGGTGTGGTTTGGTCAATAGGATACTTAAGGCATCTGATATATGGACAACCAATAAAAATCGTCTCTGATCATCATGCACTCTGCTGGTTGCACTCAATAAAAGAGAGCAATCGACGTTTAGCCAGGTGGGCACTGAAATTAGCAGAGTACGATTATACGGTAGAATACAAGAACGGCAAGGCACACAAAGACGCCGATTGTATGTCTCGAAATCCAGTATTTCCAGCAGAACAACAAAACGAAAACGATCTGGATGAACTACCAACATTCGCCCTCAAAACGGAAGAGTTAAACGAGTTACAGGAAAAAGATCCAGAAATTAAGCAACTCAAGCAAGCCATACTAAGCCCAGATGATGGCAATATAAATATAGCAACCCGACGCAGATCAAAAAACTTTAGAATAATAGACAACACTCTATACAAAGTAAACTCTAGCTCAAAAGGCCTACAAAACCTCCTGGTGGTACCTAAAAGTATGAGAGAAGAGATAATGTGGGAGTTGCACGCGTCACCCACCTGCGGTCATTTAGGACTTACAAAAACGCTGGACAAAATAAAAAACAGATTTTTCTGGACAGGAATGCTTAAAGATATTGAGAAATACATAAAAGGTTGTCCAGATTGCCAGGCCAGGAAAGGACAGCAGTATAGAAAAACACCAGGCTTATTACAACCAATTCAAGTAGGCCTAATATTTGATAAACTGGGAATCGACCTGCTAGGTCCATTTCGAAGAAGCAACCAAGGAAAGACTATGATAGTCGTAGCAACGGAGTATGCTTCAAGATACGCCATCACAGCCGCACTGCCTAATGGAAAGGCCGGCCCAGTAGCTAAGTTTTTGTTAGAAAAAGTGTTTCTAATGCATGGGATTCCAAGAACATTATTAAGCGATAGGGGTAAAACTTTTCAGTCGGACCTAGTAAGAGAAATAGGACGAATAATGGGAGTAAGAAGTCAATTTACCACAGCTTACCACCCATGCTGCAATGGCCTAACCGAAAGGCTAAACAAAACCATTGCAGACATGCTTTCTTTATATTGCAATACTCAGCAAACAGATTGGTGTAGTTATATCCCATTCATAACATTTGCATATAATACAGCTCTACAGGATACAACAAAATTTAGTCCATTCATGCTAACCTTTGCAAGGGAACCTACACTTCCAGTAGAGGCAGTTTTAACAAATAATGAGACAGAAACAGACACTTTACAAATCAGGGAAAAGGCGCTAGCAATAAGGGCAATAGCAGCAGAAAATATAAAGAAGAGTCAGGAAAAAAATAAAGTACGATTTGACGACAGACACAGAGATCTACAGTTCCAAGTAGGAGACAAAGTAAAAATATTTATCCCTATAAGAAAAGTGGGACATAGCGAAAAACTATTGTTAAGGTGGTTTGGGCCATATAAAATATTGAGAAAAATGGGGGAAGTAAACTATGAAGTAGAAAAAATTGGAGGAAGGAAAAAGGTTACAGACACTGTTCACGTCAGTAGAATGTTGCCGTATCATGACCCATGGACTGAGACAGCTCCTATCTGTAACGACGATGTCGAGGAAGGAAGCAACAGTGAAGAAGAGGATACGGACAACGTAACGTCTACACAATTATGTATGCAGAAAGAGGACAGTGAAACCAACGACTTCGAAAAAAGGGTATTAGCTCTAATAGGTGGAGATAGGCCTCAATTGTAATATAAAGTCCAAGAGCACGTAGGAAATTATTTATATAAGACATTTAGGAGGTTAGGGAGGTATATAGATATATAGAAATAGACAATATACATAGAAGAATTGGCATAGTATAAATGCATAGGAGAACTAGAATAAGTGGTATTAAAATGTAAACTATATGTGAGAAAACTAGTATGCAAAATAAATAAGAGAAACAAATGTGAAGATATATATATATATATATATAGTAGAGTACAAGTAAATGGATCTAAAGTATTTTCCGACCTAAAAGAAACTGCAACGACGAATTGTCTAAGAAAGAACGTCTCAGTAAAGCTTTTAGGCAGCGGAAAGTTGAGCATAAGGACTGAAATAGCTAGACTAACGATAAGGAAGTTCAGCACAAATTTTGGTACCGCAGAAGCTCATTTGAAATATTTACATAAAGAAAAAAATGTTTATGTAAATCGAGAAGAATAAAGAAGTAGAAAGAAATGTCTATAAGGAGTATAGAAGAAGCATACATAAGTGGAAGAAATAGAGAAAAGAGGCATACATAAGCAAAGGTTTTGTATTTAAATCATAAATAAGGTGAAATAATTGGAGAATTAATAAGGAAATTTTATGGAGAAGCATATAAAGTTGAAACAATTGAGAAAATATATAAAGATGTATATATAATATGAGTTTAAAAATAAAGCATACATATACAAGGAAGTAGTGACGCTATTAAATTAAGTATAGATAGAATAAAGCAAAGTTTAAGTAAAGAATAGGAAAGCAGTAAAACTAATGGACTAATTATAAATAAAGGGAGATAGAATAGAGTGCCTACAGATTAAGTAAATAATAAGGAAACCTAAAATAGAGGAATGTAAAATAAAGAAATTAGTAA
>MU182555.1:70375-128188 GCA_016904865.1 Pissodes strobi | reverse complement strand
AACAGTACCTCAAATCGAGAAAACATGCGCACCGTAGTAATCGGGTATAATAGAATCTCATTTTCTCTGACCAATAATTGTTGTTAAAGTTTTATCGTTAATACATTGTTATTGTTATAAACTAAACGTGCTTACTTTATCATCTCTTCTTACCCCACGTGACGCGATCCCGGTCTACCTCAGTTACCCCCCGGCACGCTAAACAAGGCGTGTCCTCACGAGTAGAACATTCAGTGGTAGATTAAAGGAAGCATTGAGACCCCGTCATTGTACTAATCGCGACGAGGCTCTTCTCTGAGAAGGTATTCTTTAAATAAACGCGCTACCCCTAAAATTACTCGTGACACGTGGTGGAGGCGCCGAAGCTACCCCTGACACGTGGTGGAGGCGCCGAAGCTACCCCTGACACGTGGTTAGAGAGAGAAAAAAAAAACAATTAAATTATAATTAAAAAATTCAAAACACGCACCAGTATTATTTCGCGCGGTTAAATCTTATTCCCCTGACACGTTGTTATAAAGAGAGAAAAAAAACAATTAAATTATAATTTAAAAATTCAAAACACGCGCCAGTATTATTTCACGCGATTAAATCTTATTATTGGTCAATAAAACTAACATAATTCAAAAAATTTTATTTACAATATAAAGCAATTTTTAAACTACGCGCGTTCAAGCTACGTCCATTGCTGTATACACATCGCCTTCTGGCAGCAGTCGTTCAAAGCTGCAAGCTGGTGAACTCAAGCCATCTACGTCGAGGACAGAGGCGCCATCTAGGGATCTAGGTTCATACCTGAAACAAACGAAAAAGTTGTTAACTACGTTTTTAAAACCTGCTAATTTTTGGCGAAGGTATAAGGATATACGTTCATATCTAGAAAAGATAAATATATATATATATAAGTATATGTAATAGGAAAGAAAAAAAAGCTATCTCAGGAAACAATATGTCTCAGTAAGGCAAAATAACAAATGGCTAAAAACCCATACCCACTACGAAACAGGATACCCAGTGATAATACACCGATAGAAGAAAGATCAATATTCCAGCCAACAAGGCTAAGTCTGCAGAGGACTCCGCCGACATCACCCCTACCAAACTTGGAAACAATCACAAAAATCCAGATAGATTCTACCTTAATAGATTTAAGGCCATCTACGGTAGGAATTTCAAATAGCACAAAAATCAGCCAAGAGGAGGACTGGAAATTGAAGAAAGAGGAAAGTAACGACAGCGAAGAGAGTACAGATAACGAAAGCCGGCCTACATCACCACAATCTATTTTAGGAAATATAGAAAGAAAGATGGCAAACACCACAATTCTAGACGCAATGGCGACGGCAAAGAAAGCAAGCTTACCGCAATTTATAAACCCGCCTACATTTAATCCTTGTCAAAATAGAGCTAGCGAGTTCCTGAGAGGATACGAAAGGACAGCTATAGCAAACGGTTGGGACGAGGGCTTAAAAATAGCATACCTGGGAACATTCCTAGACGGCGCAGCAAATCTTTGGTTCTATGAATACACTTCAAAGAACCCTAACAAAGACTGGAACGAGCTGTGCGAAGACTTCAAAAAAGAGTTTGAAGATAAAAGCTATGAGAATACGTTAAAAAAGAGGTTAGAACAACGGAAACAAAGCCCAAATGAGACTGTCGTAAACTACATGTACGAACTTCGTGTACTGTACCACGACTATAAAACACAGTTGGATATGGAAGAGTTTACACACATATTCAATGAAGGGTTAACAGAGGAGAACAAATACCACTACTACTGGCTAACTAATGCGCCAAATTATCCCCCGGGAACATGGGAGGAGATGAAAGAAATTTCCAGAACCATTGATAAGGCGCCACAAAAGGTCGTGCATACGGATATACAACCAAGACCGCAAAGACCACAATTCTATCAGCCTCAAAACACCTATAGACCGGTATTTTTTCAGCAACATGGCAGAAGTAGGCCACCATTCGGACAACAAGCCACATTCAGACAACCACTCTTCCAACCAAGAAACACATTCAGACCTCCATTCGCAACCAATACAAGGCCACAAAACTACTACCAAGGATACCAGCAACAGAACCAAAATAAAAACAATACACAACAATACTCATATCAAAATAGGCAAAGAAATGCCAATAACAACCCCATATGCTATACCTGTGGAAAAGCAGGACACTTTGCTGCAACATGCAAGAGTCAAGGGTACCCAAACGGGGGCAGGTGGCAGAAGTAACCCCAGTCACCTGGAGCACGGGGAGAAACGACATGTCAGGAGTATTAAGCATCACAATTGTCTTAAATAATAAACCAGTAAAAGCAATCATTGACACAGGGTCACAAAATAATATAATACAAGAAAAGTGGGCACCAAAAATTAAAAGTAAAAACAGTAATACCATTTTACTAACGGCAGGAAGCCACAAAATACCAGTATTAGGGGAAATAAACACTCCAATACAAATACAAGGTAGCCAGACATTTAAAGACAACATATTGGCAAAAATAATATCAGCAGCTCCATATCCAGTTATCCTAGGAATGGACTTCTTAGTAAAAAACCAGGCATTAATCGATATAAAAGAAAAAGCATTAATTTTAAATAATAAATATAAAATTCCACTACAACAGGAATCAGGAATAAAAAATCAAATATCTGGCATAGTAATAAATAGGAATGATGATAGAAGCAGGAATACCTACAAAAAAAATACGAGAAATAAAGACTGACATAATAATCAGTCCTGACGTATATAACAGGTCCTTCAACAAATTTCAAGCATTCATGACAGCACATGAACTGATAGAACAAGACAAAATAGAACATATCATAACAGAAAAAGAACAAGATATATATAACTTACCAAAAAATATAGCCTTAGTCTATGGCATAACAACAGCCTTTGTAACACACAGAACAGTACAAAAACAACTTAAAAAGGTATTCCCAAAGATAAAAAATAGACCGAAAGCCAAATTAGGCAGCACAACAATGATACAAAATAAGGATAAAACAGCATTTTTTTTACACATCAGGAATATATATAAAGAAAAGCCAAAACTTGAGAAACTATATGACAGTTTATCCAAACTATATAAACAATTAAACATGAAACATATAAAAACACTTGCAATAACACGTAAAGGATGGAAATTAGATTCTTCAGAATGGGATTTATTAAAGAAAATGATCTATGACATTTTTAAGAAAGGCCAGATAAAAGTTCTAATATGCAAGCCAGGATTGCGAAACGAATATGTCACAGATGACTCGGAGCCAATTTTAAACATAAATGTAGAAAATAACGCCAAATGTTGCAAATTAGGGTTAGCAAAAGATTACGTCATACAGAAAGACAAAGTGGAAACACTGGAAATACAAGCGATGGGTCAATTAAAAGAGGGATCAACAGTCTGGAGTTGCAGATACAACTCAGACTGGCTTGCATCGAAACGATTAACCATTCAATCACATATGTATACAGATGGCGAAAGAATGTTTATAAAAGTAGGTGCAAGATCAAATGAACCAGTAAAATTATATAAAGGATCAACCTTGGCATTATTGGAAGAAACAGAGCCCAATATGGAACCTACTTTAAGTTTAAACCTTAACGAAAAAAGCCTGGAAAATGAGGAAATAGTAACCTTGCAAGATCACAACTTACAAAACATTTCTCATAAAGAGACAAAAAAGGCATTAGAGGACCTATTGTCAGAATATAACGACGTATTTGCAAAATCAGCAAAATACATGGGAAAAACTAACCTTACAAAACACGTCATAGACATTGGAGATGCGAAGCCAATAAAAAGCCGACCATACCGAGTGTCGCAAAAAGAAAGAAAAATCATTGATGAACAGATAAACGAAATGCTAGAAAGCAACGTCATACGACCATGCCATTCCCCCTGGGCGAGCCCAGTAGTATTAGTCAAGAAAAAGGATGGAAAAACAAGGTTCTGTTGCGATTATAGGAAAATTAATCAATGTACAAAGAAATCAAACTGGCCTCTACCGCAAATAGATGATATTCTAACATATTTAGGAGATGCGAAATACTTCAGCACCCTGGATATGTTCTCAGGATATTGGCAAGTCCCAATAGAAGAGGAATCTAAACAATACACGGCATTTGTGGCACAAGGGCACGGCTCATATGAATTCAATGTACTAAGTTTTGGTTTATGCAACGCTCCGGCCACGTTCCAAGAACTGGCAGATAAGGTATTTTGGGACATGAAATGGAAGGAAGTGTTAATTTATCTAGATGACATTATTATTTTTTCACGCACAGTAGAAGAACATATAGAAAAACTCAGAAAAGTGTTTGAACGGCTGCGACAAGCCAACCTAACATTGAAACCAAAAAAGTGTGAGTACCTCAAAAAACAAATACGAATTCTGGGATTTAAAGTCAGTGAGGAGGGCATTCTCCCAGATGATGACAAAATAATCTGTGTTAAAAACTTCCCAAAACCCAAAAAAGTTAAGGACGTGCAAAGCTTCTTAGGATTATGTAATTTCTATAGAAAATTTATACAAAATTTTTCTACAATCGCACGTCCGCTACACGAGTTAACAAGAAAGGCAACAAAATTTATATGGGGAACACAGCAAGAGGAAGCATTCCAAAACTTAAAAGATAAACTTATATCAGCTCCAGTACTACATCACTTTAATCCAGAAAAAGGAACGATCCTACGAACTGACGCATCAACGAACGGAATTGGGGCCATTCTACTGCAAGAAGATGAAACCAAAACGGCACATCCAGTGGCTTACATAAGCCGAAGTTTATCAAATTGCGAGAAAAATTATTCTATAAGTGAGCTAGAGTTATTAGGTGTGGTTTGGTCAATAGGATACTTAAGGCATCTGATATATGGACAACCAATAAAAATCGTCTCTGATCATCATGCACTCTGCTGGTTGCACTCAATAAAAGAGAGCAATCGACGTTTAGCCAGGTGGGCACTGAAATTAGCAGAGTACGATTATACGGTAGAATACAAGAACGGCAAGGCACACAAAGACGCCGATTGTATGTCTCGAAATCCAGTATTTCCAGCAGAACAACAAAACGAAAACGATCTGGATGAACTACCAACATTCGCCCTCAAAACGGAAGAGTTAAACGAGTTACAGGAAAAAGATCCAGAAATTAAGCAACTCAAGCAAGCCATACTAAGCCCAGATGATGGCAATATAAATATAGCAACCCGACGCAGATCAAAAAACTTTAGAATAATAGACAACACTCTATACAAAGTAAACTCTAGCTCAAAAGGCCTACAAAACCTCCTGGTGGTACCTAAAAGTATGAGAGAAGAGATAATGTGGGAGTTGCACGCGTCACCCACCTGCGGTCATTTAGGACTTACAAAAACGCTGGACAAAATAAAAAACAGATTTTTCTGGACAGGAATGCTTAAAGATATTGAGAAATACATAAAAGGTTGTCCAGATTGCCAGGCCAGGAAAGGACAGCAGTATAGAAAAACACCAGGCTTATTACAACCAATTCAAGTAGGCCTAATATTTGATAAACTGGGAATCGACCTGCTAGGTCCATTTCGAAGAAGCAACCAAGGAAAGACTATGATAGTCGTAGCAACGGAGTATGCTTCAAGATACGCCATCACAGCCGCACTGCCTAATGGAAAGGCCGGCCCAGTAGCTAAGTTTTTGTTAGAAAAAGTGTTTCTAATGCATGGGATTCCAAGAACATTATTAAGCGATAGGGGTAAAACTTTTCAGTCGGACCTAGTAAGAGAAATAGGACGAATAATGGGAGTAAGAAGTCAATTTACCACAGCTTACCACCCATGCTGCAATGGCCTAACCGAAAGGCTAAACAAAACCATTGCAGACATGCTTTCTTTATATTGCAATACTCAGCAAACAGATTGGTGTAGTTATATCCCATTCATAACATTTGCATATAATACAGCTCTACAGGATACAACAAAATTTAGTCCATTCATGCTAACCTTTGCAAGGGAACCTACACTTCCAGTAGAGGCAGTTTTAACAAATAATGAGACAGAAACAGACACTTTACAAATCAGGGAAAAGGCGCTAGCAATAAGGGCAATAGCAGCAGAAAATATAAAGAAGAGTCAGGAAAAAAATAAAGTACGATTTGACGACAGACACAGAGATCTACAGTTCCAAGTAGGAGACAAAGTAAAAATATTTATCCCTATAAGAAAAGTGGGACATAGCGAAAAACTATTGTTAAGGTGGTTTGGGCCATATAAAATATTGAGAAAAATGGGGGAAGTAAACTATGAAGTAGAAAAAATTGGAGGAAGGAAAAAGGTTACAGACACTGTTCACGTCAGTAGAATGTTGCCGTATCATGACCCATGGACTGAGACAGCTCCTATCTGTAACGACGATGTCGAGGAAGGAAGCAACAGTGAAGAAGAGGATACGGACAACGTAACGTCTACACAATTATGTATGCAGAAAGAGGACAGTGAAACCAACGACTTCGAAAAAAGGGTATTAGCTCTAATAGGTGGAGATAGGCCTCAATTGTAATATAAAGTCCAAGAGCACGTAGGAAATTATTTATATAAGACATTTAGGAGGTTAGGGAGGTATATAGATATATAGAAATAGACAATATACATAGAAGAATTGGCATAGTATAAATGCATAGGAGAACTAGAATAAGTGGTATTAAAATGTAAACTATATGTGAGAAAACTAGTATGCAAAATAAATAAGAGAAACAAATGTGAAGATATATATATATATATATATAGTAGAGTACAAGTAAATGGATCTAAAGTATTTTCCGACCTAAAAGAAACTGCAACGACGAATTGTCTAAGAAAGAACGTCTCAGTAAAGCTTTTAGGCAGCGGAAAGTTGAGCATAAGGACTGAAATAGCTAGACTAACGATAAGGAAGTTCAGCACAAATTTTGGTACCGCAGAAGCTCATTTGAAATATTTACATAAAGAAAAAAATGTTTATGTAAATCGAGAAGAATAAAGAAGTAGAAAGAAATGTCTATAAGGAGTATAGAAGAAGCATACATAAGTGGAAGAAATAGAGAAAAGAGGCATACATAAGCAAAGGTTTTGTATTTAAATCATAAATAAGGTGAAATAATTGGAGAATTAATAAGGAAATTTTATGGAGAAGCATATAAAGTTGAAACAATTGAGAAAATATATAAAGATGTATATATAATATGAGTTTAAAAATAAAGCATACATATACAAGGAAGTAGTGACGCTATTAAATTAAGTATAGATAGAATAAAGCAAAGTTTAAGTAAAGAATAGGAAAGCAGTAAAACTAATGGACTAATTATAAATAAAGGGAGATAGAATAGAGTGCCTACAGATTAAGTAAATAATAAGGAAACCTAAAATAGAGGAATGTAAAATAAAGAAATTAGTAATAAAAATATATATATGGGTGTATAGAGAAACAATATAAATATATCAGAAAAAAGAATAAAATAATAAGTTGTAAAAAACATAGCAATTTACCAAGTTACCAGATCCTTGCGAGCTTGGTTCAATCATCTCAGAAGGTGCAGATGGGCACAGGCATGGTGGAATCGCTATCTGGTATACACCCGAAGCATACAAGTTTTTCAAGAAACCAGACCTAAAAAACAGAGAAATGCTTAAGGCAAAATAATAAAAAAAAAAGCTGAGCAAAGGGCAATACAATTGCAAACAATATCTAAATAATGGAAGGTATATACAGTCGGACGTAATTTGAACAGCAGCAGCGAGACACTTAATATCTGACAAAAAAAAATAATAATAATAAAATAAAATTAATATTAAGCAATGGAAATTAACCAACACTTATCGAAGCCAGTAGGACTCGTAGTGTTCTTATACCATACTTCTGAAAAACATTACATTACAGTAATAAGATCAATAATAATTAAGCTTCACACAATTCTTTTCCTCTGTAGGTCACCTACAGAGTGGAATGAATAAAATAACATTTCTATAAAACTTTCTTCCATAAAATGTAGTACAATGCCAAATGGGTCTGCAACGCTAACCTCACCCCTCTACTCTTACTCAGTAAGGAACTCTCGATGTTCTACCAATCATTTGCATTACATAACAATCCGCAGTAAATATGTATATAGTTATGGAAAGAAGGGATAGATAAAAAGGCAAAACTAATGTATAAGATAGTAAACCTATGTAACCTAAACTAATGTATAAGATAGTATAAAAGTAAAACTTACCAAACTTATCCATAAGATTCTGTTACATTAGCTACAAACTAGTGTAAATCCAGAGGTAGAAATATCACCACACGATAGCGTCCGAGGGATCCATACCATCCACGTACAACTTCCCAGAGCAAGACAACGCAGATGCTTCCACGTCCTTCAAAGTCAAATGCCTAAAAGATGGAAATAATAATAAAAGACTGAAGTATATGAAAGAAAAATCAGTAGCAGTAGATACCGAAGTAGATATCTAATAAACAGCTGGAATATATAACATTGATAAATTTTTCTTGTCAATAGTCAAGCCCAACATGGAATACATGGCCAAAAAGGGTCATTTACCCTGACCACACCTTTTTCTAACCTCAAACCCAGTCACGCGAAATGTTTCCAAGAAATTCAAACTCATGCTCATGCATCCAACACCCTTGGATTAGAGTTTTTATATGCTCTTGCATTTATTCTCATTTTCAAACAGGACAAAGATAATGATTATAAGAAATAAAACGCTTACCTCTCGTTTCGACGTATCTGCCAATATTCTTATATCAGGCAACTTCCTGGTCACATTGAAAAAACGGCATTTCAGAAGCATAAAACCGACCATAAGGTGCAAAAATCGAACACAACTCATCGCCATTGCATCAATTTAACAAATTTTAATATAATTTATTTGATCTAGGCGATCCACCAAGCAACAAACTCCACTGTCATCGAAGAAAGAAACAGCAGTCACAGCAATTTTATTCAGAGGTCACGGCGACGACGAATTGACAGGGGTACCAGTCAAAGGAAATAAAAACGAAGAAAGCACCAGAACTTCTGGGCGAATACTCGTTCAAGTAGAGATGGGGCAGACATATCGATACTCAACAAGGGACACGAAGCAAAGATGGATACTTTCTCAGCAGTATTCAAAGGGCGCCATCTAGCCACCAAGAAGTGAGGGACAAGCCAGAAGAAAGAAAATATTGTAGCGTAAAGTATAAGATACCTTTTATTTATTAATGTTATAATGTTACATATTAGAGTAATTGACTGTACGATATTTCGTGGAACTAAAATCCGTAAATTGTGTACAGATAAACATTTTTTATATAAACATGGTCAGCAAGCATAAATAAGTCGATTAAGAGACGATAAAAAGTCAGCCGATTTTTCTATAAATCAACAAGTATTACTGAGTCTAATAAACTGCTATAATTAAAGACATTAAATGCACGGAATAAATATTAGTCTCGTACACAGGACCGCATTTAAATAATATAATGTTAGATGTATAAAATAATTTAATAAAATATAATTAATCAAATTTTTTCTTTATGGAATTATCTGCAATATGGGTAATATAGTTAAATTTAATGTGGGAAAACAAGCCCATCTGTATACATAAATAAGCCCGATAATTTTCCATGTAATGGATATGATAAATATAGTTGGGTAATATTAATAACAGTATCGACTTATTTGGATTATGTAATGTAAATAATTATAGAAATAAGTGCTTTAAACTATCTTCCTAGAATTAAAATTGTTTATAATTAGAAAGCAAAGTTCAACTAGCGGGGGATGGACGCATTCCCTGTTAGCTGTAACTATAGCAATTATGCAAACAAGCGTTGATTGTCGAATAGGCGCCTATTTGACAGTCAACGGTAAAGTATAGATATTTCAAATATGCAAAATACTAAGTGGGGAATTATACACTTTACTTGTTCTCTGTTAATCTAGAATTAGAGTTAAGTATAAAATTTCAAAGACATTGTACTAATCGCGACGAGGCTCTTCTCTGAGAAGGTATTCTTTAAATAAACGCGCTACCCCTAAAATTACTCGTGACAATATTTTCTTGGAATTTATTTTTGGCTTTCTTTGCCGATCTGTCTGTTACGGCGGAACTCTTTGATAGTTCAATTTCTAGGAAAAATGTATCGTGCTCTAGGCATATTTTTATGCTTTTAATTTAAATAGAAGTTGAATAGTATTTTATTTAGCAGTTAAAAGGACATAATATAGTCCAAGAGCAAGTTATGAAATATTGTATCACCTGTTGTGACTCGTTTCACAACATCGTCTTTTGATAATTATTGTCAGTTTCTGCCAGATATTGCATGTCCTGCTGCTGCTATTTTCATTGTTGTGTTATAATTTATATCTGACTCCCAATATCTCACAATATTTAGATATCTTTTGAGATTGTAATGCTCTTTTCTCAGCTTTTTTTTTGTTATATTTTTCTTAAGCATTTCTTCGCTTTTTAGGTCTGAATTCTTGCAGTATTTCGATACTTCTGTCGTAACCCATTACTGGATAGTTATTTGTACTGGTTTCTGAATACTCGAAGGACTGCTGGCGCATGTGAACATCTGTACCTTATGAGATGATTTGGGCCAAACTTGCAAGGATCTGGTAAATTGATACGTGTTATTTACAGCTTATTATTTAATTCATCTTCCTGATATATTTACATTGTTTCTCTATACACCTATATATATTCTTTTATTACTAATTTCTTTATTTTACATTCCTCTATTTTAGGTTTCCTTATTCTTTACTTAATCTGTACTTTAATCTATCTCTTCTTATTTATAATTAATTCATTTGCTTTACAACTTCCTTATATATGTATGCTATATTTTTAAACTCATATTATATATATACATATTTATATATTTCCTCAATTGTTTCAACTTCTGTATGCTTCTCATCAACTTTCCCTTACTATTTCTCTAATTTTTTTTACCTTATGTGTGCAAGTCTTTTTCCATACTTTATGTGAACACTTTATTCTCTCTCTGCATATTCATGCTTATGATTACCTGACTAGTTATTTCATTATTTCCTTATCTATCACGAGGCACTGATAAGTTAATCTATCTATGTCTCTATGCTTATCTATCTATGCTTCATTATGTGACTAGCTTTATGTACAAAATATCGGACATTATATTATTATTTATATATCCACGTATGCTCTCTTTTAACACATTATATAAACATTTCTCCATTATTTCACCTTATGTATGCTTTACATACACAACTTTTGCTTATATGTTTCCTCACTATGTATGCTTCTTCCTAAAACATCTTCTATATTTCTTCTCACTTTACATAAACAACTTTTCAACTTATGTATGCTTCTCCTATATTCTTCATGCTTTACATAAACATTTCACCTGGGAACTTTGCCCTTTTTGAGCCTCTGTGGTACTAAAATTTTTGCTAACATCCTTACTGTCAGTATAGTTATTTCAGTCCGTACGCTCCACTTTCCGATGCCTAAATTATTTGCTTACCATTAAGATAATCTTTCGTTGCAGTCTTTAGGCCGGAGAACACTTTACTTTATAATACTTCCTCGTATACACATATATTCCTCCTGTATATACTCTTAATACACAATTTAAATGGCAACTCAGTTTTTCTGCTTTTCTCGAATACGATAATCCTGCAACTGGGCCATTTACTTGTGCTTTATTATGAATATCTTCACCTTATTTTCACCTATTTATTTTGCATACATAGTTTACTAGTCTTCTCATTAATATTCACTTAACACGACTTATCCTAGTTCCTTTTATGTACTATGCTATGTGTATTGTCTATTTATATATAGTTCCATAACCTCCTAAGTTTAGTGTTTTATCTATATATTTGTCTTAATAACACTTGGGTATATATTATGCTTATTTATGTTTTACTATGTACAACTTTTATTTACATTGAGACTTTGATCCCACCTCCCATTTTTGTTTTAGCTTGTTTCTTCTTTAGTTTCCTATTTTACTTGCGTACTTGTTCCATATATAATTTTATTTTCCTTATCTTTGTCGTCTTCACTAGTTTCTCCTTCTTGCTCCATGGTTTCCTTTAGTTTCTCCTATACAAATCTGTTGTATTGCTCCATTTTAATTTAACACTCAGTTGTATTTAATTTATTATCTTTTTCCTTGCAGATACGGACCTGGCATTGGCTACACCTTGCGGTTCTATTCTTGACCTTTCCCAATTAGCGGTGGCGCTTGGGTTCCATGACCTTGCAGCTTTGAACGACTGCTGCCAGAGGGCGATGTGTATTCAGCAATGGACGTAGCTTGAACGCGCGTAATTTAAAAATTGCCTTATATTGTAAATAAAATGTTTTGAATTATGTTAGTTTTATTGACCAATAATAAGATTTAACCGCGCGAAATAATACTGGCGCGTGTTTTGAATTTTTTAATTATAATTTAATTGTTTTATCTCTTTTACAACGCCTCCACCACGTGTCACGAGTAGCCTCCACCACGTGTCACGAGTAGCTTAGGCACCTCCACCACGTGTTACGAGTAGCTTAGGGGGTAGCGTGATTTCTTTAAAAAATAATTTCTCAGAGAAAAGCCGCGTCGCAAATAGTACAATGACGGGATCTCAATGCTTCCTTTAATTCTACCACTGGATGTTCTACTCGCGAGGACCGCGTTACGTGGGGTAAGAAGAGACGATAAAGTAAGCACGTTTAGTTTATAACAATAACAATGTATTAACGATAAAACTTTAACAATAATTATTGGTCAGAAAAAAATGAGATTCTATTATACCCGATTACTACGGTGTGCATGTTTTCTCGATTTGAGGTACTGTTTATAGGTCTTTGTTTACTGTCTAATAATTTATAGTTTTTCTTAAGAGTTGGGCTTTATTTAAGAGCACTAAAAGAATTCACTAAACTTTTCTAACTGACTATTTAGACACTTGTCTTTCTCAACACTGACAACCTTCTTGTCAGGACTTTACTATGGAGGTTGTAAAACCCTTGGTTCTAGCAGTCGTCAAATGACTAACCGGTACCAGGTTTGGGAGGAAAAGACTAGAACCTAAAGCAGTCGTATGGCTAATTTTAGGAGCGGATAGAACCCAGAAGGCAGTCGTCAAGTGGCTAACCTTGAAAGCTGGAGGTGAGACCAAAGTCTACCGAACTGAGGATTCGGTAGCGTATTTATATAAAACAAAATGATGATCATTGCATGCATAAGGTTCAAAGTCGCTCCCGTTGATTGCTCGCGTTGTTTATAGTTTGCCTTTAATGTTTATATAACAATCTCCAAGTTCAAGTTCAAACTTGCGACAGGGTGATATTTGTTTAGTAGCTTATGCATTTATTGTTATTATTATTATGCACTTTTTCATTCCATAATGTTATATGGCATATTGGCTTGGGGAAGTTTTGAAATGTTGAAAAATTCTCATATAAAGATAAATTTGCATTTGAAGAATGCGAATCCAAACTAGAACAAAAAACCGTTGAATCAATCAAAAAAGTACTGATGCTGATGAAGAAAACGCTAAGTATGATGAATTCCAGAATAACTAGGATTGCTGCTGTCTTGAGGATGATGACTTATCCCCCATCTGAACATGAGTATTAATATTTTTAGTTCATCTTTATATTTTTAACGCGTTTAAAGACAAACAAAACATATTTTGTCCCTTGAAGGCAAACAATATCCTGTGATTTTGCCTCACCCACATCATGCTCCCCTTCACTCATTTTACTGATTTTTACGAAGTGACGCTATCAACTTGATAATTATTAGTTTAAAAGACAAGCAAAACATATTTTGTCCACAATAATTCGCTTCGTTTGTCTCTAGACTGCGGACTTAATACGTTTCGTTTGCCTAGGGTATTTTACGTATTAAATTTTAATGGAATGACCTACTCTGTCTATTGTTTTTTATATGTTTTTGGTGTTGGGAGCATTTTCAAAGGAGGGTCTGAAACTGCACTGGAGGCCAAAGGCTGACGGTGTTACCTGCTGGGCAGCTTTTTATAGGAAACTTTAGCCCCTCTTTTGAATTATTAATGAGGCTAATAATATGAGTTTACACACAATGCAAATATATTTGAGAACGTACTCTCTAAGCTTAATAACTAAGATCTGTTTTTCCTTTTTAGGCTTATTATACCATATGTTAATTTAAGATTTATAAATAGTGTATTTATAGCTAAGCCGATTAAAATTTTTTTATAAGTTGAATTCATGCAGCAGTAAAAGTTTCTAGTACGTCTCGAGAGTCAGAGTCAAAAATCAAGCATGGATCTGTCAACTTCTTAACCCACTCTATTAAATTCACCGACGTTGAGCTTTTCTCGCTCCATCTGGATATTATATTTGATATCCTTAAGGTATTGAAAAAGTTTCCGCCTTGTGCTCTATATAACACGATTTCAATACCACAAAGGAGTATATAAAATTTCATGTCTTGTCTTATTTGTAGAGGGGAAAATAATGGAAAGAATGAACGAGTGGTGCATCTAAATTTTAAGGTTCTGCATCTTTCATGGTTCGATATTTACACATCGGCTTTACTGACGTGTTGTAAAGTAGAGATAAGTGAAGTCAATCCTAATTTATAGATTTTATTATTTAGATTATTGTACTAATGAAAATGGAAATATGTCTTGCTCTGATAATGAATCCATAATATACCGGGAAAATGTATTATAGAACTAACGAGCAATAATTTAGTGGTATCACGTGTCAGGAAACATTAAGTGTGTTTATAGAACTCGTTATATTAAATTACGACTATATCTTCCAAGTTTGCGTTCGTTATAATGATCGAGAATTGCTATGCGGAAAATGACGGGAAATAAAGTTGGAAACTTTAGACGAGGTCCTATAGACGAAAGCTCACAACGGGTTTGGCTACGGAATTTCAGCAAGCAAATATTCAAAATTACCAACGACATTCTGTCAACGATTTATTCCGCCCGGCTGATCGCTACAGGTGTCTTATAAAAATGTAAAACAAAGCTTTTTTAGCTTATAGGTCGGACGGAATATTTTTAGAAATTAATTAATTAATTAATTATTGAAGTATATATTATTTTGATAGGGATACTTAAGCATTAATGAAATCTAAGGCTATTATTTGCTGGCCTTAAATTGGCAACAGAAAAATGAAAAATGTGTAAACCAGTTGAGTTATGTATGGATCTTTAGTACAGGATTAAAGTCACCAATAGTCTAGGACTCCAAGCTTTTATACAGCCACAGCCGACTCAAAGTTCCAGCTATCACTATCAATAAAATTCAACTTGACGTTTCTGCCGCCATTAGAGCAAAGTAAACGACCCCAGCCGGCCACCCGGCTTTACTATTTATCACTTTTTTATTGATATTACGGAGAATCCGCACCAAAAATATTAACTAACACGTCGTAGAAGTTCTGGGCAATCACTTTACAAAAGGTTTTTGTAAGGTATCAACGAAAACCCGGTAAAAATGCAAATTAATTAGGAGAACCGAAAACAAGCGATCTGTCCATTAAAATTGCGTACTAACTTGTCAAATATCACGTGACTAATATATCTCCCGGTAGCGTTGCCGGTGTTTGTACTTCGGGGCTGGGGTACCTAGCATAAGCATAAGCATCTTTATTTCAATATTCATCGGTATTTCAACTACATTTCCTACATCTAATTATGCCTTATGATTATAGAAAACAATATACTGTTGTTAAGCTTAGGCGTTGTTAGCTCAACGCCGTTGCCAACAGTAAGGCACCCTTAGGGGGCTGGTCTTAGCCTAATTTTATATAGGGTATGTGGTGCTGCAATAATTGTGTCCTTTACATGGGAAGACCCTTCAAAGGCGTTGTCTTCTCAGTTGTTTGCATAAAGCTTTATAAAATATTTAGCGAAGGTTACTTGAAGGGGTAAATGTTACTGCCAGGGTGGTTATGCAGGGAAAACATTGAAAAAACCTGCTTAAATCTGCCCATTATGAGCAGGCAATCATAAAGATAAAAGGACAATCACACTATACAACATAAAAAGATATGTACAGGAGTATATACAAGAATGGCATAATGCCATGTAAAGACGCGAGTCTGTTCCAGTGTGATTGGAATTGCATTAGATTAGATTGGACGAGCCCAGCGGGTCCGGCTACGGAGACATGGATGCTTCGGTGGCTTGAGTTCAAGTGATAGGCTTGGGCATCGCTTGTGCGTATTTATACGCGCAGCGAGTCCCTTGGCAAGCCCCGCCCCCGTGTCCGAACACGGTGAGCGGGCCAACCAGGACGCAGCTCGCGCACAATACCTTACTGGTAAATGCGTTTCTGCTCTCCTGATAGTTAAAGTTACCTTTTGAAAGTTGGGAATAATTACAGTTACGATTGCTATGAAAATAGGATATTCTTGACGGTTGTGAATTAGGGTGGCATTAATTGCTTGTAGAATAAAGATATTCCTTTATATATGGTGCCGTGTGGGGTGCGATATTCGGGGGTGTATCTTAAGTTGGCCAAATTGGCCGTAAGTGGAGATCCCTTGATTTGTTGTTCAAAGAACCTGCATGCTATATTGTCAATGTATTCGTCGACATATTCAATGTTTGCCATAGCATGCAGGTCCGCGATCCTTACTCTATCTCTGAGGGAGAGGGAGAAGGCCGCCCTTAAATGACTGTTCTGTATGACCTGGAGTCTTTGTTTGTGGCATTTTGCCGCCGAACACCACACCGGGGCACCATATAGTAATGCTGGCCTTATTAATGAGCGATAAAGGGTGAGCTTATTGGCAGGACTCAGGAAGGACCTGCTTGCTACCAGTAAGCTCAACCCTTTCTTGAGGGCTACATTTTTGTTAACAGCTGTTTGGATATGCTTCCTGAAATTTAGTTTGGCATCCAGAGTGATGCCCAGGTATTTTACCTGGGTTTTAGGTGTTATAATAGTATTCCCTACTACGAGCGGTGTGATGTCAATGTCGCGCCTTTTGCGGGTAATTAGGATTAACTCCGTCTTAGCCGCGTTAAGGGTGACTTTCCATCGCTCATAGTACGGAATAAGTATGTTCATATGTGCTGACAGGTTCGTTTTAGCCACCTCTGCTTGGGGGTTGCGGGAATAAATTGCCGTGTCGTCGGCAAATAAGGCTAGCCGGGTGTTGGGATGAGACGGGAGATCTGCTATAAAAAGATTGAAGAGTAGCGGCGATAAGACTGTACCTTGTGGCACTCCTGCTAGCAGTTGCCTGCTAGTTGAGGAGCTACAGCCAATCCGGGTGGTGAAGGTGCGCCCGGCAAGGTATGACTCGATGAGCGCTATCCAGTACAGTGGGAAGCTGTACTTTGCTAAAAGCTTGTACAGCAGCCCATCGTGCCATACCCTGTCGAATGCCTTCTCTATGTCCAATAGCAGGAGTGCTGTAGACTGCCTGCTGTTGAATCCTTTGTAAATATCAGTGGCTAACTTCGCCGTCAGCACGACAGTGCCATGCCGACCACGAAAGCCAAATTGTTCCCGGGGTAAGATATTCTGTTCCTCGACTATCCTGCTTACCCTCGGTAAGATTAGCCTCTCAGCCACCTTCCCGAGGGTGTTTAGCAGGGATATGGGCCGATAGGATGCCGGTAACTTGAGATCTTTTCCCTGTTTAGGGAAGTGAATTATGGCCGCTACCTTCCAGGATTTAGGGAAGTGCTGTAGCCGAATTACCGCGTTAACAATATGCATGTATTGGATAAGTGCTTTATTAGGTAAATTTTTCAGGACTATGTTCGGAATGTTGTCCGGGCCGGGAGCTTTATTTCTCGGAAGACGACAAAGAGTTTTGCGGATATCCGCCGGGGTGATTCTCAGTTTATCAAACACTGACGGAGGGATAGAATACTTATGTTGCTTAAAAGCGTTTACAGCGTTGCTGTAGCGCTCTTGCTCGGGAAGGGTGTTAGGCGCCCCGCTGTAGACGCCCTCCAGGTAATCCGCGAAGGCTTCCGCTTTTCCTTGATCGCCTATAATATCTAGGCCTCTGTGCCTGATAACAGGAATTTGCGTATAGCCTCCGCGAACTCGCTTGGCCAACTTCCACAGCGAGCCGTCTTCCCTGTTGACGCGATTTAAGTATTCGAGCCACGCATGGTTTCTGTGCTCGCGAATCTGTATCCTGATCTCCTCCGTCAGTGCATTGATTTGAGCGGTTCCCTCTCTTGTCCGGTTTCTCTGCCACCTTCGTCGAAAGCGATTTCGAAAGGTGATAAGTTCAAGGATATGGTCTGGGAGGGATTCTGTCTTAGGGCACAAGGCGACTCTAGGACACGTAGCATCTCGGATGCGCTGGATATTTGATGTTAGTTTATCTACCTCGTTTTCTAAGTCCTGGACCGTAACTATTTGCTCAGGGACGACAGTTAACTCACTCAGCCTTGCTCGGAACACTTTCCAATCAGTATTCCTGTACGAAACGACGGTATCGTAAACTACAGGGACCCTGCAGTACAGTCCAATTCTGATTGGCAAGTGATCCGAGTTTAGAACGTTAAGTTCTTGTAACTGTGTAGTCCTTATCGTTCCCCGAGTTATGGCTATGTCCAGGAACGAGGCACTACGAAGAAAGGTGGGATTTGGCGTTCTGTGATAGGACATTTCCAGGTTGTTTTCGATTATTCTCTTAAATAATCTACCCCTGGAGTTAGTTACGCCGACCCATTCGGCGTGCGTGGCATTCAAGTCCCCTATCAACAGGGATACTCTGTTCTGCGGTAATACAGCAAAGAGATCATTTTCAGTGAGGCGGAGACCCGGGGGCGCATAACCGCCACAAATACGGAGACCGCTCTCAGTCTCGATACAGACGTGTTCTATTGCGGCCCGCAAATGTTCTTTTATAACGGAGCGACCTATGTATGAGGCAGGCCACGCCTCCCCCGTTTCGATCGGGCCTATCAAAACGCTCGATATTGTAGTTCCTAAACTTTAGTGTAAAGTTAGGAACTAATTTCGTTTCAATGAGAAAAACAACTTGAAAATTGGATGTATGCATAAAGTTACGAAACTCGCCCAATTTTGACCTAATTCCGTTGCAATTCCATGAAGCGACAAGTAACATTTACAATTATATGTTGAATTTATTGTATTCAAAGGAGAAAAAGCGGATTGACGCCTGTAAAATTTCCGCTTTGTCGCCTTGACATGCTTCCAGCATGTTGGAATAGTGGTCAAGGGCTTGAAAAAGCTGATCTAGATTGACTAAACAGTTTATCTTTGCGACTACATTATTTAAGTTATTCATCATTGATGAAATATTATTCTTATTAGGGACATTTACATTATTGATTGCGCTTGCAGCACCACTAACCTGTACATTAGAATGCTGGATGGATTGAGTCTTGTTTTGTTGATCTCGGGTTCTGCGTAGAGGTGGAAATTGCTGAGAGAACTCTTCTTCCCGTTGCCCATTGTTTAGGGCTTGGCCCCGTGGGCCGTCAGCAGCTCTTGAATCTTGATTCCTCCAGGCGGGGTTCGCCGGGGGAGGCGCAGGGCGGAAAGTTTGAATCGGTTTCGATTGTTTCGTAGTGGCTTGTATGATGTTTAATTTATACGTGTATACGGGGCACGAGTCGTCTATCGCTCGATGCGGGCCTCCGCAGTTGACACATTTCTGGTAATCTTGATCACATTGTGTGATTTCGTGCGTTCCAGCGCACTTGCTGCAGGCCACTCGGCGGCTGCAGTAAGTCTTTGCATGTCCGAATTGTTGACAATTTTTGCACTGGAGGACAGGCTTGCCTGACCTCCTGGCCTCCCAGTGCACACGGACGCACATCAGAGTTTTGACGTCCTGATTTAATTTTTTCACTGTATAGTTAATGCCAAGTATGACGAGGTACATTGGCACCCTGGTTTTGCGCATCTCATATACGTTCTTCGGCGAAATGTTGTATTCGTCATTTAGGGACTCGCTGATATCCTGCGGCTTGATGTCGCCATCAAGACCGCGGAGGACAAAAGCCCTCGTCTTTTCCTGATTCTCGGCGTACGTGTGATATTCAGTACATTCGATTTCTAAGGCACGTTTTAAAGTATGTAAGTCGTTAGCCGAGGTACAGTAAACGATAACAGAGTTTTTCGTATATTTAAGTTCATACCTTGTAATACGCAGCGCTTTAAGGTCCTCTCGTAGTTGTTTATGGTCGGAGGGCCTTCCTTTAATGACCACTGGGGGTAGGGGTTGCGGTTTGGGCTTTGGGGCTGGTTTCCCTTGCTTGTTAGGGTTAGGCTTTTGTCGTTTGGCATTAGATGTCGAATTGGATGCAACGTTCATCGTGTCCTCGTTCTCGGTGTCTATGTCTTGCAGGGGCAGAAAGGCATTATTGGTGGGCACTGGGGGTTGGCCCATGTCAAAGGTTGTTATCCTGAAGTTCCGTTTAAACGGGATTTGTTTAAATGGCGTCTTGAAACTTTCGGTTTCGCTTGTCTGTATCTGGGCAACAGAAATGGGCGGAGGCGGAGGAGGTGCCATCTGGCTGGGTTCAGTTGTGGTTTTTTCGCTTGAGATTTCTTTAGGTGGCAAAGAACTCTCGGAACTTTTTTGGGATTGTTGTTGTTTCTCCAAGGTGACCTTTGGTTTCTTAAAGGTCTCGTTGCTACGTAAGCTAGAAGGGCTAGCCTTCTTTTTCCCCGTATCGATTTTTGCCCTAACTTGGCGCTTAATTCCCTGAGGGTGGGCATCGTGTTGGTGCTGGCGAATTCTAGTTAGTAGTGCGTTTGCTTCGTAATAGCTTAATTCATTGACTTCGCGAAATTTTTCGCTATTCAAGCGGCATTGAACGCAGACTTCTGCGTAATTCTGTGATCGGTTTCTTAGTTTACGGGCCGTGTCGTCAGATATTTTGGAGGAGTTAGACTCCATCGAAATATTGGACAGGGTGTCCTCATCCTCAGTGTTGTCGCCCATAAGGGCAGTTCCCTTGGTTACGTCCCCGGAGACTAGAAAATTAGTAGCGCTTGGCTGTGAATGGCCTTTACTGATAACGAAGTAAAGCAAGCCTAATAACGTTCAGAATAAACGATCGGAATGTGCGAATAAACACTTTTTATCGGACTATTTTTTGGGGCTGGGGTAAAGTTGGCTATGATACAGCTATACTTATATATGATATCTTAAAGCTCTCAAGTTTTTATTGTAGTGAAAATCCAATTGTTATGGATTGTAAATCATACTTTTTCAAAGTGAAGGGAAATCAAAGCAACGGTCTATTCAATTGCCTATAACACCGTAATGAAATTGTAAACCGCTTTATTAACAACTGTTTAA
Organism: Pissodes strobi; assembly: GCA_016904865.1. Classification (NCBI taxonomy): domain Eukaryota; kingdom Metazoa; phylum Arthropoda; class Insecta; order Coleoptera; family Curculionidae; genus Pissodes; species Pissodes strobi. Next base: position 106,862 of record MU182555.1, on the reverse strand, counting down.
ATGAAAACGAGACAAAAACGAAGGGGTCTATATGTAAAAACAATCGGCATTGTGCTTAGGTGGAACAAGAGAGATTTGTATTCAAGACGAGTTTCATTAAATTACATTTATTGCTTCGTCAACTGCACTCTTTGTCTAAAAGCTGTAGTTAATTACTCTTATATTAGAATACTGTACAGGAAATTACTTACATATTGTCCTCTTTTAATATTGACATGAAAATTAGCACACCAACTCGTGTTTCTGGCTCTACAGCCAGTTGCATAGACAATGTTTTTACAAATTTATCTGATGATTGCTCTCATGCATGTGTCGCTGACCCATGCCTTTCTGATCACTATGGATTAATATTTCTTTTCAAGGCCTTACAGACAAGTCCAAAGCCAAGTGGGTTTTCATACCGAAGACCTATCACTGAGGCTGGCTTAAGCCAAATGTGTGGTTCGCTTCAGGCTATGAATTGGACTGAGTATTATAACCTAGAGACAGTCTCAGCTATGTCTCAACTTCTTATTGGTACTTATAGTGACCTGATTGCTGGGCATTTTCCCTTGAGAAGAGTACCTACATCTTCGCAGCAAGCTCCAATCAAGTGGTTTAACCAAGAACTTTATACCATGAGAAACACGCTAAAAGCCTTAAAATATGTAGCAGAATGCTTTGGTGGTGATAACTCTATGAGAGCCTATAGGCATTATAGAAAAAGTTATAGAAAAACTATAGAGGAAACAAAAAAAAGTTGCCTATCAAAATTTCATCCATCAGTCATCTAATAAAGTAAAAGACAGTTGGAGAGTAATAAATTTTGAGGCCAATAAATGCAATAGGGACTCGGGATCAGCTGCTATTCAGGCGGAGACATTTAATAATTTTTTTTGTGAATTATAAAAAATATGCCCAACTCAAATCTTGGTTTCTCCACAGTCTCCATGCCCTCATGTGCCAAATCATTCTTTCTTAGTCCTGTCACTCCTAATGAAGTATCTGATGCTGTAAGTTCTTTAAGTCAATCCAGGGCGGTGGATGTTTACCAGCTGAACAGTGCCATAATCAAGCATACAAAAGACTTTTTAATTGTACCCTTGACTCTGCTTTTTAATGTGTGTTTTGAGAAGGGGGAATTCCCTGATAATCTGAAGGTTAGCAGGGTTGTGCCCATTTTCAAGAAGGGGGATAAAACTGATCCTTCCAATTACCGCCCTATCTCCATTATTTCTGTTCTTGGTAAATTGTTTGAATTACTGATCAAAATAAGGCTAACTAAATATATTGAACTCCACAACATCGTGCACCGTAGTCAGTTTCGGTTTAGACCTGGTCTTTCAACCATACAGGCAATCACTAGCTTGGTTAGTAGTATAGTTGAGGGCTTTGAGAAGGGAAAACACGCCATTTTAACATTGTGCGATCTCGGCAAAGCCTTTGACTGTGTTAACCATGATTTTCTTTTAAGTAAAATGGAGCAATATTATGGGTTTAGGGGGATAGCTCTTGATTTTTTCAGATCTTATCTTACAAATAGATCTCAATGCACTGGGAATCAAGATAATCTCTCCCATATCTGTCCAGTAAAGTTTGGAGTGCCCCAGGGTTCAGTCATTGGACCTATATTATTCACCCTATATATCAATGATTTGTGCACCCATCTACAGCCACAGTCATGTATATTTTTTTGCAGATGACACAACTCTCTTTTCATCCGGTGATAAGCCTGCTGATCTACTGGCTGAAATGTCATCTCTTGTAATACAGGCGACGACCTGGTTTGAGAGTAATCAGCTAAGTTTAAATGAAAATAAAACACAGTCATTGATTGTTTCAAGTAGTCCTCGTATTAACAGTGGAGTCAATGTAAAATTGCTGGGAATATTCATTGATAATGGACTTACATGGCATGCCCATATAGATACTTTGTGCAAAAGGCTATCGTCAAGTATTTTTGTTTTGAGACAGCTTAGAGGGTTCATGGACTTGCATAGTTTGTTGAGTGCCTATTATGCATTATTTTACTCCCATGTGTCATATGGTATAATTCTATGGGGTAATTCTTCGCAGTCAATTAAAGCATTTAAGCTTCAAAAGAGGGCAATAAGAACAATTATGAATGTACATTGCAAAGAACACTGTAGACCATTATTTATTGAATTAAAAATTCTCACCTTACCATGCATCTATATTCTAAATTCTTTGCTTGAAATTCATAAAAATAAATATCTGTACACCAAAAACTCTGATTTTCACTATTACAATACTAGAAGAGCTGATGAAGTTCGACCTCCTCATTTAAAACTTCGGAAGTCCATTAATAATTCACTGCCATTTAATTTGTACAATAAATTAAGAATTTCCACTCGGAGTTTAAATTTTAAAGAGTTTAAATTGTGTATTAGAAATAACCTTCTGAGTCATGGCTTCTACAGTGTGGATGAATTCATGACTGCACCTCTAACTATATAGTTTCCTTTTTAATATTTTATGATGTTTGTGTATAGTGTGCTTTTGTAATGTATGTATTAGGTACTTTAAGTATTTGTAAGTTTCTTTTACTTTTATGTTTAAGTTCTCTTTTAACCAATTATTCATAACTTTTAACATGTTAGTATTTCTTTAATCTTATGTGACATATGTAAAACTGTAAAGTTGTAACATGAATAAATATCTTATCTTATCTTATCATTTATATGGAAAATAATCATATTCCATGCTATAGGTTATTAAATAATATACAGCTAACATTTAATTCAATATTCAATTCCACTTACACGAGTTTTGTTACTCTAATATTTCCCAACATATTGCTTTACACCGCGCTATTTTTGTTATTTATGCCAGCTATATTCGAAATTTGCAATCTCGACGTAATTATGCGATATTAATCTATTATATTCTTCGAAAACTTATGATTAAGTAACTCATATGCTGCGACATTTAAGATTGTATCAATATGCTTTGTAAATGTACAAAATTGTAAGATTTATCATACTTAAATAATTTTCGCTACTGTTCAGTTGTTGAATTACCTTGTTTATTTTAGTATACTTCTCAATTACGTATAGCTTGTTTTATTAGCACTTATTTATTCTTCCCATGACGGAAAGCTAATCAAAAAATAATTTCTTTTGAGATTAAATAACTATCTATATATTTGATTTTTAACTGCATTGTGTAATTTTAGAATTTTAGTTAAACTATAATTTGTGCATCTACTAATTTCCAGAAATTTTTATAATTGATCTTTTGATTTGATTCGATAAAATGATACTTTTACTGCAAATATTTGATTGTGTGATTAATTAATATGGTTATATATTATATATTTCGAAATAGAACGATGGTGCCTTGCTAGGAAAATATACGTATGCAGATAATGTGATAATATAATTGTCATACTTAAAAAGCTACCCCGATATATGCTTATATAAAGAAAATATATGGTAAAACTATCTTAGCACATTTTAGCATTAATCTTATAACCTATAAATACCTGTGTACACTTGTATTTTACTTTCATCATGATTATTGCTTTTCACCTTCACGTTTCTACTTTTCTAATGTTCAATTGTCTGTATCTAACTTCCATTTCTATTTTCACTTATCTCTTCCTGTACTAAAAACCTAAAAGAGAAATTTCTTCATTTTTCTTATGGCCATTTTGCCTCTGAGTGAATAGGACCTCTGTAGATTATGAGTTTGAGTCAGGTTCATTCATCCGAGGCCCAAATAATAGTCGTAAGCTTATTTAACTTGATTGATTCTATAGTAGTTATTACAATAATGATATACAGTCAAGTTACATTACAAGTATCTAGTCTAATCAGGTCAGAGTCTTCTGCTATCGTGTGCAATCGTACGTAGTGTATGTTATTATAATATTTAGAAATTACAATATCCTGTCGATATACAGGGTATATACTTATACCGTTACACCTTCGCAATGGCACAAAATATGCCGCTGTCGCGTCTCTGCATATGGTTTCATCTGCCTTAAATGTTCATTTATCTACAGGTTGAAACTCAAAATTAATATAAAATTGCATATATTCATGTAAAAATATTAATATTTGAAAAATGTATAATTTTACCAGGAAAGAAACTTTTATAGGCACGTATACGAGATATCAAAGAGGCCCGATCCTTTGGTCATTACTCTAAGAAAAGACTTTATTAAAATTGTTACTCTTCACAAAAGGCGGAATTTCTTAGGGCGCTTTCAGGCTATTTTTGCATCGCTCATTTTATAAAAAGTAAGGAGGATCAAATTTCCAAGGATACATCAGATAGCAAACTGGACCGTAAGGCATTTTATGTTACTATGAGCCTTTATTTTGCTCTTGGCATATACTTAAGAAATATTTATTGATTTTATTATTTTATAAAATCATTTACAATAATGACAAATATGATGCGGTATTTGCGGGTTGATAATTACGGATATACTGGTTGACCATTATTTTCTAATATTTTACGTCACTAGTTACGTTGTTGATTAAATTGTGTTTCCAAAAATATGAGAAACTTAATTAAAAGACTTAAATTATACTTGGTAATGGACTGCCAATAAAACTATGCAGGTTCTCTAATGCGAATCTATTGACACAAGGATACAGATTCGCAAACTAACATTACGACGTTTAGCAATTCACTGTATGATATTTATCCTATTTTCTAACGTATTTATATTATTTAATATTGATAAAAAGTTAATAATTATAATATCAGCATGAGATTAAATATGGTCTAAAAGATAAGTTCCTATATTAATGCTTATAAGATATTTTCCCAACAGATTATTTACGAGTAAAATTATAGTAAGCAAATTGTCTAAAGATAATGTCTATTAAAAAATAGGAATCAACATTTTAATTAATGTTATCATTTGAGTCATTGAAAGAGATAAGCACCGGGAAATAGCATTGTACGCGTTAACCGAACTTTATCTTCTCAGGTGACTTGGATTCCAGGGACGGATTGAGGCACCACGTAACGTAACTCCTCCCGCCTAAGAAAAAACCTATGAGGGATTCTCATCAGTAGGTCTTTCGACTTCTTCCATCGTCTTTTTTCTGGATATAAGTGGGTAGGGGTAGCTGAGTTTGTAATAACAGCGTACTCCAAAATATGTTATTATGCAAATAATAACAGAAATGAACATGAGTTATGTGGCTGACCTATTTCTGTATAAATACCAAATTTGCCCTTTTTCTATAGATTAGTCTTTACTGAAGTTTTGCGCGAGTTGTAATTACTGTCTCATTTTTAGTCGATAAGTTAAAATAAATATTTTTTAAAAAGTGTATTCGCACATCGAATAACTTAACTGGCGCAGTCGGGCTGGATCCAGAAGGTGAAAATTCGCAAACTTTCCACCGTTAGTATCAACTGTTTGTCTGGACATCGAACCTGGAACAAGAAGATTCTCCGAAGCTTAAAGTAAGTGTTGAGTAGCCTCTCTGTCCCAACCCTTCCTTTATTAAATTGTGAAAATTTCTGAATATTTTATTGGAATTTTCTGACAAACTCTTAATTTTAGTTATAGTATTGGAAAAAACCTCCAATTGTTTAATCTTCTCACTGAATTTTACATTTTTTAAGAAAAATATACATTTTAATTATTTAATATGGCACCTCCTACTGTTGATGATCTCTCTAGAACTCTCAGTAATATAACTTTTAATCCACCAACTATTCAGGCTGCCAAGGAAATTGCCTCTACGTTACGCCAATTTTCAGGACGTAGCGAACATTTACAATTTTTTATAAACTCTGTAGATAGATATTATGATAGATACGGAAAAACCTCTGACAATAGCTTAAGTGAGTTTGTTTTCGCATCTATTTGCTCTAAAATCATTGATGAAGCTGGCGATTATTTACTCTGTAGACCTGATTTAACTACCTGGCCTCAAATAAAAGAAGCTTTACAAAATAAATACGGTGATAAAGTAGATAGAAATGTATTCCAACAACAATTTATTTACTTAACTAAAGATAGAAATGAAAGTATTATTGACTTTCTTGAAAGATTAAAATTAATTAAAATGCGACTAAACCTATTAATTAACGAAGACCCCTTATGAGATAACGCCACTAAATTAGCTCTTATTAATCAAAATGAAGTAACAGCAGTAACAGTTTTAATGTCTAATACAAACGCAGAACTAAGAACCGTATTAATGATCACGAAACCACGTAATATCGAAGATGCTACTTCTCTCGTAATTAACCATTCGCTCATGGAGCAACAATTAAGCCTTAAACGACCCCAGAGTTTTGCAAATTCTCAAACACACCCATCGAGAAACACTAACCAAATTAATACTAACTTTTCTCGACATACTCTAGGTCCCCGCATGCCAATACAAAACCAAGGTTTTAGATTTAACAATAATAATAACAATTCTGTCCCAATTCAAAGACCCAATTTCAGTCAAGAAACAATAATTAGGAACTTTTCGCCACCTTTTCCACGTCAACCCATAAATATTAATCATAGACCAAGTATTACTCCGCAGAAATTTCCAACAAACGCCCAGGTATTCGGCAAACCTATCAACGTGTTTTCCCAAAAGAATTCGCACAAACCTACATCTAAGCCGGAACCAATGTCCACAACCTCTAGAATACCATCCTTAAAAACACATCAAAGACAAAATTATTTTCAAAATTCCGGACCTCGCAATTTTATATCAGAGGAATTAACAAACCTCGAAACTCAAAATTATTTAGAACACGACTTTCTAAATAGCAATAATTGCGATAATAATTATTACATATACGATGAGCAATCCGCGACTAATGACACTTTCGAAACAAATTATGAGAATTCCTTTTACTTAAATGAAGGCCTACCTAATGATCAATTAAACCCGAGTCATCACTTCGAAAATGACGACGTATCATTAACAAATGAAGAAGCAAATTTTCTCGAAAAAGGCCCACCAATAGACGAGTCATAGACTTAAATAATGTGACACCAAACTCATTGCCCTATATTCAAATCCATAATCCTCCAGTCAAACTTCTTTTCGACACAGGCTGTCATCCCTCACTTCTTAGACCCTATATAGCAGAAAAGTACTTCCCAAATACTATATTTAAATCCGATACTCCTATAATTACCTGTGCAGGACAAAGAGAAGCCAATTTCAAAGCTCATATTCCTTTATTTAATGAATTCTACCCAATTAAAGGCACAATAGAATTTGTTCTTTTCAACTTCCATGATTACTTCGACGGGATATTAGGCATTAAAGACCTAAGAGCCCTAAATCTAAATAGCGATCTAAATAATAAAATTCTATACAATGAAAAAATGCAAATCCCTTTAAATTTCAGACGAGATTTCTATTCTCAAAAAGTTGAGGTTCCTGCTTATACCTCAGTACTAAAGCAAATAAAAACGACACTACCTGACTCTGAAATCATAATCCCTGACCTCTCAAATAACTTTATAGACATCCCCGCAAGACTTCTTACAATAAAAGACAATTAAACTATTTTAGAATTCATAAATCCTCATTCACAATCACGAATGAACGAAATCGACGAAAACTTTCTCCAACCTTTTGCAAAAACGTATTCGCCATCCAACTACGAGTGTTTTAACATCGAACAAGTAGTACCTCTACAGGAATATGACAATTGTGATTTCGATTTTTCTTTAATAAGATCAGACCATTTGAACTCGGAAGAAAAATCCAGTTGATTTAAACTTCTGACAAAATATAAAGATATCTTTCACAAACCAGAACAAAAATTAACCTTTACGAACAAAATAAAACACGAAATAAAAACTCATGATGAAATCCCAGTTCACACAAAATCCTATAGATACCCCTATGTACACAAAACTGAAGTACAAAAACAAATCTCAAAAATGCTAGAAGATGGCATAATTAGACCTTCTCAATCTCCTTGGAATTCCCCTATTTGGATCGTCCCAAAAAAAATTGATGCGAGCGGAAAACAAAAATGGCGAATTGTAATAGACTATCGGAAAGTCAACGAAAAGACTATAGATGACAAGTGCCCTCTACCCAACATCTCCGACATACTAGACAAGTTAGGCCGCTGCCAATATTTTACAACTCTCGACTTAGCATCAGGGTTCCACCAAATTGAGATGCATCCCGATTCCATACCTAAAACCGCCTTCAATGTCGAACATGGACACTATGAATATGTCCGAATACCCTTTGGACTAAAAAACGCTACCCGCAACATTCCACCGCGTAATGGACAATGTCCTCAAAGACATTCAAAACAAAGTCTGTCTAGTGTATATGGATGATATAATCATCTTTTCAACATCCCTCCAAGAACACATAACCAATCTAAAGAAAGTTTTCCACAAACTAAAAGAAGCAGGACTTAAAATCCAGTTAGACAAGTCCGAATTCCTATGCAAATCCGTTGAATTTCGTGGCCATGTCATCACACCCGAAGGAATAAAACCTAACCCAAAAAAAATAAAAGCTATAGAAAACTGCCCTATCCCTAGAACCGCTAAAGAGATTAAATCCTTCCTAGGCCTCATAGGATACTATAGAAAGTTTATTAAGAATTTTGCCAAACTGACAAAACCAATGACCCAATGTTTAAAGAAAAACACTAAAATAGAACACACAGCCGATTTCATAAACTGCTTCAACACCTGTAAGAAAATTTTATTGAATGACCCGATCTTACAATACCCTGACTTTACAAAACCCTTTAACTTAACAACTGATGCCTCAAATTTTGCAATAGGAGCCATACTTTCCCAAGGTCCGATAGGCCAAGACCTTCTAGATCCCTTAATCCTGCTGAGATTAATTACAGCACGATTGAAAAAGAACTTTTGGCCATCGTCTTCGCTGTACAATACTTCCGCCCATATTTATTCGGGGTAAAATTTCGCATAATTACCGATCATAAGCCCCTTCAGTGGATCTTTTCATTAAAAGAACCGAATTCAAGATTAATCAGATGGAGATTAAAACTTGAAAAATATGACTACGAAATTATATATAAAAAGGGAAAATTAAGTACGAACGCCGACGCACTTTCCCGTGTAGAGATATATCCCATAGAAACCAATGATCAAGACAATGCATCCATCATTGCGAACCCAGACTTAGACAGAACACTTGAGTTTTCACAAGAAGAACTTGAACAAATTATCGATCAACATTTCAACATACCAACCTCAAACCATGTCCAAAACTCTGACAATATAGTAACGGAAGATAGACCCGATAATTCTGACATTCGTGCCAAGAAAATCCTATTTTAGGAGCACCTTATACTGAAAAACCGATCAACTCCTTTAAAAATCAAATAGTCTTCTTAACTGCAAAAAATCATAAAATAACAAGAGAAAAGATCTTTGACAAAATGCGACTTACCGTCCAAATATCAGATCCAAACGATAAAGAAGTCATAATCAAATTGATCAAGGATTATTTTTCCCCTAAACAAACTTATTGCCTCAAAATTCCTAATGAAACCATAGAAAAAACATTTCTAAGAATTGTCCAACAAACTTTTAAAAATAGAGCCTTTTCCCTACTTATATCAAATACATTTTTAACAGACGTGACCGATGAAACTGAACAAAAGCTAAAAATCAAATATTATCACGAGACAAAAACTAGTCACCGCGGAATACAGGAAAATATAAAAGGCTTAAAACGGATATTTTATTGGCCAAAATTAGACCAAGACGTAAAAGACTACATCAATACCTGCGAAATTTGTCAACAAACCAAATACGAAAGACATCTAACTAAACTTGTATTCAAACCAACACCCTTGGGATTCGAACCTTTTGACCATTTATATGCGGACACGTATAAAACCCACGGTCAATATTTTGTCACTATAATAGATAGCTTCTCAAAATTTGGACAAGCATACCCTATAAAATCCCTTAGCGCTATTGAAATTGCGAATCGACTTATCCAGTATTTCAACCATTTTGGCATACCCCGGAAAATAACCACGGACAATGGACACGAATGGAAAAACGAAGTTATCCAAGGACTTTGCCAATCTCACGGCATAGAAATTCATTTCACAACCCCAATAGTAATAGTCCAGTAGAAAGATTCCATTCGACGCTCGCCGAGACCATATTAACCTTAAAAAACTCAAGACCAAATGAATCAATTGAAATTCTAATGAATTATGCTCTACTCTCTTACAACAACTCCATCCATAGCTCAACTAATTATACACCTTTTCAAATTACTCGCGGAAAACTAAATTATAAAAACCCATTAGAACTAAATAAACTTGAAAAAGTTAACCAATACATGCATGATCATTCAGAAAACATTAAAAAACTGAATGAAATAGTCTCTCGAACCTTACATGATAAACAACAAAACGTTCTCAAGAAAAAGAATTTAAATAGACAAAAAACAGTAAAAATCAACACTACTCGAAACCTCTATAAATTACGTAAGCGAAATATATCGCAAAAGAAAACCGTAAACCCTTACGAGAAAGCTGAAAATCCCTCTTTAATAAGTGACATTAAAATTAAGACAAAAAATAAAACACAAAAACTTATTCAAACCTCAACGTATTGTCTCAGGGAGAAAACAAAATGAATCCAACGATCATTCTTCTCCTACTTCTGAGCCCTGCTCTAGCAATACAAATAAAGGAAATTAACAATCCTATCCTTCCAGTCCAAATTGGACAAGCAAAAATTATAACATCTAAACATACGTTCCTATATCATATCAATCTAAGACACCCTGAAAACTCTCTCCTTCAAATCACTAATAACTTAGTAAAACTACAAGAAACCCTAAACAAGAGACAATCTAACGACCATTTTGCTTTAATATTAAAAACTAAGTTAACAAGCACGTTATCTCTTTGCAATGTAATATCAAGCAAAATAAATATATTTTCAAATGAAAATCAAAGAATGAAAAGAGGATTTTTCAATGGCGTAGGAAAATTAGAAAAATGGCTTTTCGGTACTCTTGATTCAGACGATGAAAAATATTTCTCTACCCATTTAGAAAGCTTAGAATCAAACGTAGATAAAATTCACACAGAACTAGGAAAACAAGCTACCTATCTTAAGGAGATATTTTCCGTATATAACAATAATATCCGATAATCAAAATACGTTACAAATACAATTAAACAGCCTCACTAATGAACTTAACAAAATTCTGAAACTAGAAGAAATCTTTTCGTTCTCAAATATAATAGACTCTCTAATAATTCAATTGCACTCAATACAAAATATCTTAAATAATGTAGAAACAAAATATAATAAGTTACTATTCTTTCTTCTCAACTCAAGTTTCAATTAAAGATAAAATTCTAATATTCAAGACTCATGTACCAATAACCTCTTCTCTTTTAACCTTAAAATATTTACAAATATATCCTATACCAGTCCAAAACTTTACGATCATACCTATACATCCTTTCCTATTACTCAACACGGAAGACCACTGGACAACATCACAAAAGAAAATACGTATTTTTGCCTACAAGCAAATTTACAGAAACACCAACCATGTTTGGCCGAACTCATTAGGACAGGAAGAGGTACCTGCAAAATGACGGAAATCTACTTCTCCGAAACAAGCATTTCCCAAATAAATGCCAAGGAAATCTTGATCATTCCCGTTGCAGCAACAAAGTTAAAAACACTATGCGACAGCGAAGGAATTTAATTTATTTAAGTTAGAAGTCCATGTGTTATAACGCTGACCAATTGCCAAATAACCATCGAAAATCAGACATTCTCAACAGAGGAAACTATCCATGAACAATTCGTATTCAACTTGCCTCCAATCGAAACCACCGTGAACCAAAGCAGTCCCAGGACTCAACCACTACGCTTGAAGCGAATTGACAGCGAACACTTGCAACACATCTCTTCGCTACTGGACAATCTACAGGAACCAGGATCAAGCAATCATCCAATCCATCATCATACTATAGCCAATACAATTCTGATCGTATCCATGGTCATAGCCGCAGTAGCAGCAATTTGGTTCTACAAAGTTTGGCAACTCCGACGAGCAGCAAGAAATGGACCCAACGAAGAAATCCCACTTCCCCAGAAAACAAGGATACCCTTGTTTTCTGACTTAGGCAGGGAGGAGTTATGTGGCTGACGCAACGCTATCTAAACATTCCACGAACTTTCTAGATGATAACATTTTAATGACCTATTTCTGTATAAATACCAAATTTGCCCTTTTTCTATAGATTAGTCTTTACTGAAGTCTTGTCGCGTGCATAAGAATTGTAATAACTGTCTCATTTTTAGTCGATAAGTTAAAATAAATATTTTTTAAAAAGTGTATTCGCACATCGAATAACTTAACTCATGATAATCCAGACCCATGGATAATGGTTGGTTTGATCCTCTTCGGGAAAAACAAGTTTGTTCTGGTTATTGACAATGGAAGTTATGTGCTTAATTTCTTGCAGGTCCATTGACTTAAGTTTTATTGAAATTGGATATTGCTGGAGGTCTGACATATTTAAGGTCCGAAGTTGGATGACTTTGGCTGGTAGAAGGGTAGTTTCAGTTGCATAAAACGTTTCAATGCCTATAGTTACATGGCATTTTTCTGGAATGAAAATGAGGTAGCTTCCAGGAAGTAGCTCACTGTGTTTCTCATTCTGGCACATTTCGGTGATATGCGTAGTGATAGGAATGGTCATCAAAACGTTTTGGGGTGTGATTTGATTGTTTGTTTGTGCATCAAACTGTACTGGTATAGTGCTACAGTTGGTGGCTCTGTTTGTGATAACTATATTTACAACACAATCTTCATTAAGTTCTAGGTGGTTCTTGCAATAGTGGGTGTCTTCTATCTTCTCGCATGGTTCCTCTTCATATTGGTATGTCTTCATTTTTGCATTGAGGACGAGGTAGGATTTAGGAGGTGGTATGATTCTATTTTGAATAGGAACTGGATACATAAAGAAATATTGAAATTGGACAGGGTTCAACAAAGGGTAGTGAATCAAGAAGATTATTCTCTCTTTGTTAAAGGTAAGTTAAATACCTAAGAGCTTGTAAAAACTATGTAGATTTTTAAAGTTTACTAGTTGGTCTTTCGGGTAAAGGGATGACATTTGCTTTATCATTGACTTTAAAATGTTTAGCGAAAGAAAGGTTGGATAAACCTTGTTTAGATAGGCAAACGTTATAGCATTTATAAGTTGATTTAAATAATTGTCTAGGCTAACAAGAGAGTTGATTATTAAATTCAAAGCGTTTATTGCATTAATATTCTCTTGATATTTGGTAATAAGTTGCATTGTTACTAGAACATTAGACCTTATTTGAAAAAGAGTATGATTGGTTTTTGTCATTAAATCTTGAGCAATCGATAATTGATCATTAATTTTTTCCGTAAGAACGTGATCATTTTTATCTAAGTGATTCAACACAGAATTGGTCCTTTCACCGTCTTCGTGATCAAGGGTTCCAAATAACCATTTAGATACCGTACCTCCGATATTAATGAGACCGCGTTTTTTCCTAATATTAAGATTAATCACTTGCAATAAATGATCTATTTGATTCCATAATGACCAGGCTTGTTTAGTTAATTCATTGGACATGATGCTATCATTTTTATTTGTGGTAATAAAGGTGAATTGAGATTTAAGGGTATTTGACAATTCAAAGAAGTCAGTAGTGTTTATAAAACTTACAAACGTATGTTTGCTTGATATTTTTTACAGTTACTTAAAAGAAGAGGCAAGATGGAATTGGTTAATTCTTGAATAGTTGCAGTTATATCTTGGTTATAGAGAAGGAATAATGAGAGAACCAGTGTAAACTTCATTCTGAAACATAGAGAAAGAAGTGTTAATATATTTGCGTCTCTTTATATTATGCTTGGAATATTTGGATGTTAATGTTTTAATTTTATTTTTTGTTTGTGCTACAGGGTTGATTTTCATATATTTCATTGCTAGCTTGTCACGAGTTTCTTGTTTGTGATAAACCTCATCATCGGGGTTTAAAGATATGGGAATTTTCCTTGATTCGTTAGCCTTTTGTAAATCTTGGTCCTTTGTAGCATTAAATTTGGCATTTAAATTTGCATATTTCTCCTTCAGTTTTCTTTTATGATCTGTTACGTATTTTGAGACTATATCCTTTTCTTGAATATCAAAAGAATCTTTTGAATTAAAATGTCCAGTGACTATTTCAAATGGGGTGAAATTTGTTGATGAATGGATTGAATTATTGTAGTGCATCAACGCATATTTTACCAGATTACTTAATGACTCTTTAGCATTTTGTTGTATTTTGGTTCTTATTTGTTCCAATAACGTAGAATGGAATCTTCCCACATAGCTATTAGAATTAGGATTTCTTGGTGTTGTAAGGTGAATCTCGATTTTATGCAGTTTGCAAAAATCCAAAAATGAATTATTGTTGAATTCAATTCCGTTGTCACAAACTATGACTTGGGGAAGTCCATAGTGAGATATAAATATCAATAGTCCTTCTAATACATTGACAGCATTAACCCCAGGTATTGGATATGCTTGTGAAAATTTAGAAAAGGTATCAATTACTGTCAAATATTTTTCTTTAGAGATGGATAAGGTATCCAGATGATTTCTTTCCAATGGTTTTGACCCTATAGGAACCTTTTGAAATTCAAAGTTATTTGGGTTTCGTTCATATTTAGCTTTCTGGCATATAGTACAATTATTTATGTAGTTGGCTACATCCTTGTCCAAGTTTAGCCAATAGTAGCTTCTCTTTATAGAGTCAATAGTTGTTGTTATGCCTCTATGTCCTGTTTTATACACGCGATGAGAATTCATCTTATCTTGTTTGTCATTATCCGATATTACATCAGTCAGCCAAGTTGAGCATATTAATAATTTGGAGTTGATGCGGATAAGTTTTTCTTGTAAGTGTGTAACAAAGATCCTTTCATGTTCCTTATCGTGAAAGTACAGATGATAGGTTCTGTTATTGATTAAGTTAGCAATCAACTCTTCTAGATCTTCATCTAGATGACATCTTCGAAGATTAATGAAATACCTTTGGTTACCGAATATTTTTTCTTGAATGCAAAGTGGTACAGAGGATTCCGAAATTTTTATAATCATTTGGTTTTTATGGTGGTTTAGTGGTGTCTCGGAATAGGGTAAAGATAATATAGGCATTTCGTCTGCTGAATGTATAGTAGTAGTGACGTTGGTTTCTTTTTCTCCCATGGTTTTATTGAAAAGGGTGTTACTCTCTTGATTGGTGATTGGATTTCTGGACAAAGCATCTGCAACCGTGTTTTCTTTTCCTTTGATATAATCAATTTCATAATCATACTCTGAAAGGAGTAATTTCCATCTGACTAATTTGGCGTTGGGTTGTTTAAGGTTATCCAGTCATTTCAGAGGTCGATGGTCTGTATGTATTTTGAAATGCCGTCCAAAAAGGTATGGCCTAAAATATTTTACGGCCCATACTATGGCAAGTAGTTCTTTTTCTGTCACTGAATAATTAATTTCACTTGGATTCAGTGTTCTACTAGCATAGCATATTGGTTTGACCTCTTGGTTTAACACGGCACCAATTGCGTATTGACTAGCATCAGTTGTTAGCACAAATGTTTTGGAGAAATCAGGCCTCATCAAAACTGGGTCATTACACAAAATAGATTTGCATGTTTCAAACGCCTGTACAAATTCTTCTGAATGTTCCACTTTCTTTCCTTTTTTTTTAAACAAACTGTTAATGGCTTTGTAATTTTTGCAAGATTTTTAATAAATTTCCTGTAGAACCCGATCATACCAAGGAAACTTTTAATTTGTTTAGGAGTCTTTGGTATTGGAAATTCAAGTATTGCATCAATTTTTCGTGGACTAGGCTCTATACCATCAGAAGTAACGATATGTCCTAAGAATTCTGTTTCTCGCCTTAGAAATTCGCTCTTGTCTAATTGTACCTTGAGGTTATGTGTGTTAAAAGCTGTAAACACTTTTTTGAGGTTCTGGATATGCTCATCTAAAGTTGTGGATAATACGATTATGTCATCCATATACACTAGACAAATTTGATTAATATATTCTTTTAACACTTCGTTTATCATCCGTTGAAAGGTAGCAGGTGCATTTTTCAATCCAAACGGCATTCGTAGCAATTCAAAATGACCATAATCTGTGGAAAAGGCTGTTTTTTCAATGATTGTTATCTGATGAAATCCACTGGCTAAGTCCAGAGTTGTAAAATATTGGGCCCTGCCAAGTTTTTTAATAGTTCATCAATATTTGGGATCGGATATCTATCTTGGATAGTTTTGTTATTTAATTTTCTATAGTCTATCACAATTCTCCATTTTTGAGTCCCAGAGGCATCAAGTTTCTTCGGAACAATCCATATTGGACTGGACCATGGACTAATCCTATTCTGAATTATTCCATCTCCCAGCATTTTATTGATTTGTTCTTGAACTTCTTTCTTATGTATTTGTGGGAATCTATAAGATTTAGCGTACACTGGTTCTTCATATTTGGTCCTAATAATGTGTTGCGTTTGAGTGATAGTTGCAAGTAGTTGGTCGGGATATTGAAAGACTCTGTGGAATTCTTTGCACAATTTTAATAGTTTTGTTTTTTCTTCACTGTTCAGGTGGTCCATCCTTAGTAGATTTTGTATATCTTGTGGACTAGGGTACATATAGTTATCTTGGAATTTTCCTTCAAACACATCAAGCTCGTTTATAGGGTATGCTTTTAAGGGTTTTCTTAGATTGGCATAAGTTTCTTCACAACTTAAATTATGTATTTCCACTATTCCTTTGCCATTTTTTACACTTGTTACACCTTCTGAAATATAACAACGAGGATTTACTTCTGTCTTAGGAATATAATAATCACCATCAGTTTCAGCTTCTACTGAAATTATTGTTTTCAATATTTCATAGTCACCAAGCGTTATATTATGACAGTCATAATCAGATGGTGAACACTCATATATTGGTATATTAATATTACCCCTTTCAAGGTATTCTCTTTGTAGATTCCAGTTGAAGCCCATACTTCGCAAATCACGAAAGCTGATAAGCCCATCGAAGAACCTATGGAAACCAAATAGGGTGAAAATTATTTTCTCAGATGAATGGAACTCCTTGAAAGCAGGGATGTGTGCTTCATATTTGGTGGTTTGTTGTCCACATGATGTTTTAAGAAGGTTAGGCTTGATTATGATATGTTCCGGAAAATATTTTCCAGCTAACACAGGATTAAGTAGAGAAGTGTGGCTGCCAGAATCCAGAAGAAATTTGAGAGGTTTATCGAAACCTAGAATTTTGATATAAGGAAGTTTCCTGTTATCCATGTTGTTTAATTCTAAGTTTGATCCATATTGGAGGCTGTTAATGGAAAATTTTTCTGTGCCTGGTATGACATTTCCTCTTCAGTTGGTTCTTCTACCTCAGGTAGGTAATTCCCTGGATCAGCTTCTAAATTTTGAGGGCTATTCATGTGGAATTCACCCTCTTGAGTCGAACAGTGCGCGTTTTGTAAATCACTTTCACTATTGTTTAAATATTCTAATTGTGTATCATCAAAGTTTTTATAATACTCTGACTGTGTATCATTCATGTTATGCAATTCTTCAAATATAAGGTTGGGTTTAGGCTGGGATTGAAAATGTTGTGGCCTATAGGCTGAAGTCGATTGAAAAGAAGTATTTGTTTTTTGGGCAGTCTGTCTCGTCACAACAGACATGGGGGTTGGTTAGGGTTGAATACTTCCTTTAGGTTTCCATACATTAGTAGGTTGCTGTTAGGAGGTGGGACCTGCCTTGGCGTGACATTAATTGGTTGACTAGGGAAATGTCTTACATAAGAAGTTTGTGGTAAAGGTGAATATTGATTTGAAGTAAATGGGGCATGAAAACTAGGCCTTGGTACTTGCGGTTGATTTCGGGTGAAGATGGGATTTAAATTCGTGGAAAAATTCTGTTATCCATCATTTATCATAGAGAGGAAATTTTCTTCCTCTAGCAGATATTGCATAGCCTGTTCAAGGCTTCCAGGATTTTTAAGCCTAATTGCTAGTTGTATTTGGGATGGAAGATACTTTTGAAATGTTATCAACACTAATTTCTCAATGTTATTTATTTGTGCTATTTTTTCCATTTGATTAAGTGTATTATCACTATTTATTGATGAAAAAATTAAGCTTCTTAGATATTGACATCTAACACCGAAACTGTAAGAATTTTCTTTAACCTGTGGTTTCATGTTATGTAATTCTTGCAGTAAACAAGAAAATTATCTTTGATCAGAAAAAGAAATTTGTAATATTTCCTTAACTTGTTGCCAAGTAGTTAATTCAACACGACTTGATATAATAGTTAAAGCTTTTCCTGACTCCTATCCGAACCGTCGTTCGAGTAGGACCTGCTACTTAGCCGCAGGTTTGTAAGACTAAGCGCGACTTTACCTCGATACCGGGACATATATATGTCGTGGTCTCATGGTGAAATCCGCTTTTTCATGAAAAGACTAGTCATATCATGAAACGTCGGCATATTGTGTAAATAAATGAGGCTACATAATCTGCCGAGGCGTTTCCCGAAATCACTACATTCTTTCGGCGGATAGCGTCGTAACATGATCCGACTGAATTTAAAGAACGGCACTTCGTGAAGCGGGCAAAGCGGCTAGATAATATTTTATCTTTATTTGTGGAAGGCATGGAACAAAATACTGGAAAGGAGTTATTTGATGGACACTACAATGAATACTATAGGCTGTATCCAAATAAGCGACCATACAATATGCAACAACTAAAAAAGGTATGTATTAAAACTTTAACAATATGTCTTCGTGATGCAATCAATTTCTCGCAAGAGCTCTCGTGGTGTAGAGGTTTAAATCGTTGCGTCTCACCTGGAAAACACGGGTTCGAACCCCGTTGCTCTTTTTTATTATTATTTTTTTATTATGTTTCTAAACAGCTTTTTTTCTTGATTTTGGGTATGTCTTGGGTTAGATTGGGTTAGCACCTGGTTAGTTTCCTTTTCTTGAGCCCCCGTAGCGAGCGAAGCGAGCGGAGGGCCATGCGGTTCGACCAATAGGGGAGGCCGATTTTGATATAGTCGGCTACGCCTGTAAAGGATCTTAAAATGCGTATAATCCTACCTTTAAATACCAAATTAACATACGCCATTCAAACATAATGTGCGTTCTCTTCGTGGGCACTTCATGAAACGGGAACGTTCAAAGTTAGGCAGGTTGTGTTACACACAATACGCCGCCATATTATGGGTTTTTCATGAAAAGCCTTGTCTGATTATGTAGCTTCAGATTTTTACACAACATGCCGACGCTTCATGATGTGACTAGCTTTTTCATGAAATGACGGATTTCAGTATAAGACTACGATATATACATTAGTATATAGTGCTCCTAGCGATACGATCTGCTTCTATGCCAACGGCATAGTTAGTAAAGATTAACACTGAGTTTTTCTCGGAATATAGTTTCAGTTTCCGGGGACGGATCCCTGGGCCAAACTTTAATGTCCGACACGGGCGAGGATGTTTCACTGACTCAGTCAGACTCAGACTTGAGTGAGCAATCGTCAACAGCCAGGAAAGAGTCACAAGAGATTCTTTTCGTCCTAAAATCTGGTAAAAACAGCTGCTCTATCTGCAAGGATATATATTTAGCCTTAACATGCGACGCTGATCTTAAAACGCGTAATGAACTAATGGAAAGCACGAGGAGCGCAAGAATGCACAGTATTGCAGTGCACCCTACAAAGCTGGAAACAGCAGCAGCCGACGTGAAAGAAGAGGCCCTACTCCTCAAAAAGTTAGCCATGCATAAGCACACGTGCGATATCTGTGACAAGTTGCACTTCAGCATATTAGAACCTTGTACGTCTTCATTAACCCCAAAACGTGTAGCCGAGAAGGCAACAAAACACTTAAAGGATACCCACCCTACTACGATAAAAAAGAGAACGGCCAAGTCACGAATTGACTGTGGTCAATGGTCCGTACCGCCGAATCCGAAGAATCCCACAACAATTACATCTAAAGATACGGGGAACAGCGAAACCTCACCGACATACGCAAAAAAACAAAGAACCGAACAAAAAATTGTTGTCAACAAAGAAAAAAGTGACCTTCATGTGACCCCCATGGAAATCGCAGAAACTTCGTCGACCCAACTCAAGCAAACAGCTCCGCCCCCCTTAAACATCGATGCCACTCCCACTGGCAATATCGTCCCGCCTCCCGCCGAGGCGGAATTCAAGATACCTTACAAAACGTTACCGTTCAAAAGGAACATTAGGAAAGTATACTTGGATGTGGGTGGCGACCCATCCACCCAAAAAGCAACGACCTCAGGAATCACAACTGAAAATAGATTTCAAGTATTAAGCGAAACCGAGGATGATGCTCAATTAATCTCTACCGAGGGAAACTGTAACTGCGGTCAGAAGATCAAGCCGCGTCATACCAAAGCCAAAGCAGCAACTTGAAACTAAAACAACCCCGCCCCCCCCCCCCCCCCCCCCCCATCGTCATAAAAGGGGGACCCAGGAACCATAAGGACTTTGTTGCTAATTTAAATTACACACTTAAATACACGCGAAATTCAATAATTATTTTCTGCACCTTGATTAGAGATTGGCAAAATCTAAAACGAATATTTGAGCACGACAAAATAGAATTCCACTCATACGCTGAAAAGCTACAGAAAACTCATGCCTTTGTTCTCAAAGGCCTAGATGGCGACATACTTCCACAAGAAGTAAGAAACTCTCTCATTGACGAGCACAACCTTAAAATTAAAGAAGTCTATGCAATGAAAAAGACGAGAAACCCACTTTATCTTGTCGTTATCGAATCCACAATTACCTTGAAAGACCTAAATCAAAAATGTAGACATTTAATGTCTATCAAGATATCATGGGAGCATCGCCGCAGTGAAAAGGCGGTCATGCAATGTAAGCGTTGCCAAGGGCATGGGCACGCTTTGACATATTGCTACAGAGAATGGAGGTGCTCCAAATGCGCGGGGCCCCATCAGATAATTGACTGTACTAGCGATTTCATTAAGTGTGCAAATTGTGGGGGAGACCACCGGTCAATCGATGCCCAATGCCCGGTATACCTCTTCAAAGAAGCACAAATCCAGCAACGAACACAGAATCAGCCTACAAAAAGAACCTACGTGCCTGCACCGCCGGCGCCGCCTGCCAAACCAGCTTGGCACACAGCCGCCCAGAACCGACCCCACAGACAGTACGATAAAGACTTCCCTCAATTAAGACGCACTAATAGTGTAAACAGTGTGAAAAGTGTAAATAATGTAAATACTAATGTAAATAATGTTAATACTAAGGCTCAACATAAAAGCGTAAGTACAGGCATTCAATTATCTGGCCCATCAGGCAATTTTCAACAACTAAGTCAAGTAACACAAAGAATCAACTCAATTGTAAACGTCCCTCAGCTAATACAGGCTATGGAAGATTACGCTAATCTTCTCGAAGCCTGTGAAGGCGATAAGCAAGCTATTTTTCAAGTAACGTTAAATTTTTTCACCCAAGAACTCGATAAATACAACTTCTGAAATAGTTTTATCATTACTGCAATAGCGAGCACTACGCTCCACGAAATAGCGACCGCCCCGTTCTAGGGGGAGGAGCTAAGTCTAATGTATATATACTGTACATATTAATGTTTGTGTCGTCATTCTAAAACAGGGTTTTTCGAGGTGTGTTTTCCCTGTCAAAGGGCTCTCACTATCACATGACTTGAAAATTAGATTCAAATAACTAACATCCGTAGGTAACCCCATAACGCAAAACGATTGAAGGGCTGGAAGCCCAAGTAATTTGAATATTCTAAAGCAATTGAATGCCTGTGTATAGCGTGATATTAGTTCCGTACGGAGTTGCGACACGTAGCATGAGCAAATAGGTTAGCCTAGCTTAGGAGCTCTGCGAGCAATATAATATCTTAAGCATACATAGACATGTAAACAATGAATGTAATTGATAATAAAGATTGATGATTGATTGATTGAAAGCTTTTCCTTTTAATTTATTTAAAATAGCACGAAAAATTAATTTAACAAGCGTGGCATTATTTGTATACGGTGTAGTAACTTCATCACATGCCGCAATAAAATTATTCAATTCACATGGTTCGCCACTAAAAGTTGGTACAATATCAAAAAAAAGTCGCAACTCGGAATAATTTACTTCCGCCATGTTAATATTAGTATTTAAATGATTATTTGCAGTTGATATGTCAATTCTAGCTAATTCACTTATAATATTATCGATATCAGGATTATCTATAAGTGGAGTAACTTTCGGTAATTCTTTTAAAATATCTTCAAGATCAGAATCCGAATCAGTATTTGAAGAACTTGACTTTTGTGGAACTCGAATTTTACGTCTATATTCTCGATTTTTATCTACAGTTGATTTAAACTTACTAAACATAAATAAAAATAAAAATTGCAAGAGAGAGCAACTTCTAAACAAGAGAGAATAACTCTTTCAAAAAGGTAGAAAACTAAAAAAAATGGATTGGGAAATCAGATTAAAAAATAGCTTAAATTGTCTTACTTCTTCTTCGTAGTTTTTCTTTTCTTCTGCACTAACTAAGCCTTCTGCAAGGATATGCGTTCCCCAGGATGGCTGCTGACCACTATTTGGACGTGCTCCAATACTATGGTCCCATAAATCTTGTAGCGTGAAGGAATATGCAGTTCTCTTCACACGATGCACGTCTTTATGGATCTTCCCGTCAAAGATTTGAAAATCACCAACTTGTTGAAGAGCTTTCCAAAAAGGCACTACACTTTAACGTCTTGTACAGGAAATCCTACCGACTGCGCCAGTTACGTTGTTGATTAAATTGTGTTTCCAAAAATATGAGCAACATAATTAAAACACTTAAATTATACTTGGTAATAGACCGCCAATAAAACTATGCAGGTTCTCTAATGCGAGTCTATTGACACAAGGATACAGGTGCGCAAACTAACATTACGACGTTTAGCAATTCACTGTATAATATTATCCTATTTTCTAACGTATTTATATTATTTAATATTGATAAAAAGTTAATAATTATAATATCAGTATGAGATTAAATGTGGTCTAAAAGATAAGTTCCTATATTAATGCTTAGAAGATATTTTCCCAACAGATTATTTACGAGTAAAATTATAGTAAGCAAATTGTCTAAAGATAATGTCTATTAAAAATAGGAATCAGCATTTTTATTAACGTTATCACTTGAGTCATTGAAAGAGATAAGCACCGGGAAATAGCATTGTACGCGTTAACCGAACTTTATCTTCTCAGGTGACTTGGATTCCAGGGACGGATTGAGGCACCACGTAACTCACTGACTATATTCAACGAACCTTTGCGATCGTTGGCATTTACAAACGCTATGAAATATAAAGATTCTTCGTCTCTGGATACATATGAATGTAGCGGGAGGACATCACTATGTGCAGAACGTCATGCGTTGAGTATATTTGAAGAAGAAATTATTGTCCAGTTCCATTTTACATTTTGCCACGTTGCTTTTGCAACCGGGGAACTTGATTCTTGTGGAGGCAGACGATATAAAACATTATATATTTCGATGATAAATTCATGACAATTTTGCCTATAAATCTATTATTTATTCCAATATATTTAAGGGGGGCGAAAGGCTTCTTTCAAATAACAAAACGCATTGTCATATATCTCTTCGTAGTGGTATTTAACAAGGGTATTACTAAAATCTTGCTGATTACTGTTTGGGAATTTAAACAAGTATAAAGCGTGAAGGGGAGTTATTTTATACATTTAGCGTACACACTGAAATAGCTATTTTGGGAGCAAAAACGAATGATAAATGGTTGGAAACGGCAAATCCTTCTATTCGTCATTAAGAGCTGGCGAACGTTATTCCGAGCTTGAATAAAAACATTAGATATTACCTTCCTCCCTTTATTCGGTTGATCTTGATTGACAGAACACGATGTGGAATAGAAGATCTCATTAGGTTGTTTAAGCGATAGTAGCGAAAAGCAAAATAGTTCCGGCACGATATACAAGATGCAGCGAAATAAAGCGATTATATTTACAAAATCACTTAATTTGCATAAGATTCTTTGCTCTAACATTTAATTGTAAATTCAATTCTCTAAATTATCCATCAAGTATACAAAATTGCATATTAATAAGGCTTCGGTTAGTTTGCTTTAATTCATCCTTATTTTTGTATTTTCTATAAAGAAATGACGTAGGTACATCGTAAAAATGGCGCTTTTTCATCAAAGAAAAATGTTTTTATTGCCGCTCTTCGTGTTTAGCTTGTTCCAAGTTTTTCTCGCTTGTCACGTAATATAATAATAAAGAGTCCCCAATAAAAACCGGGACAAGGGCTTTGCTTGTCCACTCAGAGAAAGTCGACGTGCAGTTGGGCGAACGTATACGTCGGTAATCCTGAGATAAATTGGTGTTATAACTCGCTTTGTTGTAAGAAAGTTTCAATTTTGTGGAAAATGGAATACTAATTTTTTTAGATTTCTAATTTTGTTCTATGATATAATTTTCATTCCGTCTCCCTATTAATAATGAAACTTATTGGTAATTATATTTAATGATTATTTGCTTCGTATTGCACTAGACAGTTTCACAATTCAAAAATATAAAATGATTTGGAACCATGTAGGGTAGATACCTTTAACTACAATCAGAAATGTGAAAAATACTTTTAAAAAACATTTCACTACATTCAAAAAAAAGTGTAGATACGCTTAAAAAATAGAATTATTAAATACTCACGTAAAAAGTATCTAAATAATTTAAGTGAATAGGTAGGTACTTCTTTTAAAAAACAACTTAATTCTTAAATGCTCGATTAGAGAAGAAAAAGAAGGATGAAGGGACCCACCACCCTCCCACCAGCGAATCGTTAAGGGGCTCGCCAGTACCCCTGCCCTGAAGGGGCTAAAATTTATATTAATTCTCCTTCTTTTCCTTAAGACAGTCTTTATTTATACAGTTAGTTCTTAGTGAACCACACCAGGTTCCGATGTAGCAAGGGCCACCTACTCAAGGTGAGCAGACGGATAAGGGTAATACCCTTCTCGGTCGGGTCGTAGGCGGGGAGGTACCAAACACCCTCCAATTTGTTCTAATGAAAAGAAGTTCCCTGCAGGATTACGTTTGCTTACTCGTTGAGCCTTGCGCACGGGTCCTAACATGTTTCGTCTTTGTTATTTCAAAAACGTGTACATAGTACACTTCAAAACTTGATAGCCTACATAAAAATTACATCCCTGGTAAAACTCCTGCACGAATCCACCCAGCACGTCCAGTTGGTCCACTTTGGTTAATCATCTCACCAGTTTTTCTGGTCCAGGTAGGTCGGCATCCTCCAGGATCGTCCTTACTTCCGATCTTGCGGTAATAACCTGCAAATTGGCCATGTCCTGTTAGTATCTGCATTATCTTACGATTAAATTTAAATTCCATAATGACCCTTCCCTATATACTAGGTAATATCTGATATGTCCATCTGCCCGTGGAAGCTTCATCCCATTCTCTTTGCCGTATCGTAAGTGTTCTCTGCCTAACACTCTCCTTGAATAACTTCTTGCCAAGTCTAGGTTTAGCTTAAATTTCCACACCATCTCTATTGGTCACTAAGCCCCTCTTGTACCTAATGTGATCTATTCGCTCGTACATCATTTGTTCTAATGACGGAATATTAGCTAATACGGCCGCAGCCTGTGCGGACACCGTCCTGTAGGCTCCAATGATGGTCCTGGCGACCAATTCTCAATAGAGTTTAACTCATTCCTTATTCTGACATGTTGAAGCTTACGCTCAAAGACCTCTGCATTATATTAAAAGAGCGAAATAATTGATCTATCAAAAATGATTCTCAAAGCCCCAGGGAAGGCTGAAAAACTATAGTCCTGGATTTGCCACATATATATTTAATATGAGGTTGAAAAGTAAGTTTCTCATCAAGAATAACTCCCAAGTGTTTGATCTACTGTGCCCTTGTTATTCTGGCTATCCCAATCCCCACAGAAGGGTTCCTCGTGAGTTTCCTGCCAAATACCATATATTTCGAATTTTCGTGTGATATATTTAACTTATTGATAATCGCCCATTCCTTCACCTTATCCAGTGTCCTGTCCATCTGGATCTCCAGCGCTGGTCTGCTGTTGGCACAGGTGATGATTGCAAGGTCGACTGCCAACGCCGTCATCTTGCTCTCTTCGATATCGTCGAAGCTTTCCAAAAGATGATCCACCACCAAATTCCACAGATTAGTACCCTGTGGGCATCCTCTCTCCAAATTTCTCCTGAGCGTCGCTGGGCCAGCCTTATATGTTATTTGCCTATCGCTAAGATAACTCACCATTAGGTCGAACATGTATCTAGGTAGTTCTCTTTCCTTGAGTGTCTTCAAGGCTGAAGGCCACCAAACGTTATTAAATGCTCCTTCAATATGTAGAAAAATGCATGCTGCATTCTCAGTTCCCTTCCTGCTGACGAAAGCATACTGTGTTCTGTGATGAAATTCATTCTCGTCCTTGAATGCGAAATATTGCTTTCTCATGAAATGCTCTAAAGTTTTGCCTAGAATCGGCAAGAGCGTGATAGGTTTCAACTTGCCCAATCCGTGAGCAGCTCCCGGCTTAGGAATGGTAATCAAAGAACCCAACTTCCAAGTTCTCGAAAAATATGCCAGCATTAAGCAGCCATTAAAGATTCCACAGACGTAGTCGGCAATAACTACCGCCACTGTCCTGAGAACGACGCCTAGCACCCCATCTGGTCCTCGCGCCTTCCTTATGTTAATCCTCAGCAAATAATGCTCTACTTCCTCGGTGGTATGTCTTCTAATTTCCCTGACAGGTCTATCATAGTCCCTGGCCACCATTCTCAACAGAGCGTGCTCCACGTCGTCCTCAACCAAATTGTCTTCCTTAATGTGGGTTGCGTTAATTTTTAGTGTTAGTGAAATTAATTTTAAATCTGTAAATATTTATCTAAAGTAAGACTATAGCCTTGGTCACATAATAAGCTTTATCATGCGATGGCGATAGCGGCCGATTTTCTTATCTAATATTGGCAGACGCAACTCAGCAGTTTTGCTGAAACCGCTCTCAGCGGGCAGGAAAAGATTAGGAGGCAGGGGCACTTCTAGTCACGGGTTCTCGAAGTAAAGACAAAATTAAAAGTCGGAAGCCGGGTACGAAAAGTGCCAAACAGACGAATTTTCGCGGTGTTAAGGCAGGGCGCCGTGAACAAAAGACGAGCAAAAACCACACAGAGACGCTGTGGTGGTTTATGCAAAGTAGAAGCTACCGAATCCGGACGGGGTTCTGTAGATTATATTTTTAAGTGAACCCAAGACTGTTATGTTGTCTTCAAAAGCTGTTTTGTGTTACTAACATGTGTGCCAAATATTGTGTCCAAACTTAGTGCTAGTGATTTTCTTTTTACTCTATTAAACTTATTATCAAATTATCTGGTGCCTTTTTGACATTTCCCTAGGCAATGATAAAAATCCTACATTAATGTACTCGTTGACTATGAGTTTAGCTGTATCGTTGAAGCCCGTTGAAAGTTTGTTGTTTCTCTCTCTGGTCTGTATGATTGTCAGCCACTAGCCTATAAGAGAGGCCTCATGGATCCTCGCTCAAATTACTGCTAACGAAATCATCCCATGACTTATTCTTGGCCTTGATTATTTCGGCCTTCAAATGCCTTGCCTTCTCCAAGTATGTGTTTCTCAGTCTATCTCTATCCGGCCCAGCCGGCTTTCTTTGTTACGTTCTCCTAGCTCTTTGGGTCTTCCTTTTCCCCTATCGATGGCATCGCTCCAACACTATTGATATAGACTCTTCTCTTAGGCACCGTCATTTCCGTAATGAAACTGAATTAGACCATTGAATCTTTCGTCCACATGTTCGATAGTACGCCTCCACAGCCCATTGCCAAACTGGCCATGTTTAATGCTCTTTCAGTATTAATTTCCGTCCTGACCTGCCTGATTTTCTGGGTCTGCTTTCCACATCTGGACTTATAAGAAAAAGCGATCATCTTGTGATCGCTTAGTGTGTCTTCTAATACTTCCAAATGTAGCACGTGCTGCACAGTACCACGATCGCCCATCGTAACGTCGATGTTACTCCAGCCTCTAGCTCCACAAAATGTGGCAAATTCACTAGGTCTATTGTGCACGTACCAATCCAATTCATTAAACATTCCAACTAGATCCATCTCTCTTTGATCAATATCTCTATCGAACCACTCGGTGTGATGAGCGTTCGTATCTATTCCTAGTACTAGAAATATCCTTGTTTGGAGGACAGTAAAGACTCCAGACTCTAATGCTATCTTGCCCAAACACAACCAAGGCCAGAGCCGCATACTTGCTGCAGTGCTGGATATATTTTAAAATCTGAAATGTTTTATTCAACACCAGGATGCAGGACTTAAAAGGAACATTCTGATTGGTGATAGTTCTAACCCCGGCAGAGCTCGGGATCGCATACTCGTATCCTTTCCTTATAGTGTAAGGGTCCTGGACTAGCAGCAGGTTGTACTTATTAGAAATTGCGTAGTTAATGCAACATGCCATTTCCGCCTGACTGTGATGTAAATTCTGCTGCAAGCACTTAACCAGGATTTGTTTATCCATTAATGCCAAAGTCGATATTGGCTACGAAGGCTGCACATTTCGCATCTCTAGGCTTATGTTTATTATCTGCAATACCCGATCTTACGCACAAAATGCATTTATGCATCTCAACCTTATCCTTGTTCAGATAGCTACTTGTATCATGAGTTAAAGCGCACAAGCCATACGCGGCCTGCATCTGACATTTGGTCGCTCCATCCTTCCTTGACAATTAAAATACCTAGTAACATGGATTCTGTCTTCTACATTGCAAGAGTGCCACTCCAAGAACGGCGTTTCTTTGGCCAAGATTCTTTACCCAGTGTGTGTAATGTCTATCTCTCGGTCCAAACTTGTAGAGGAGTCACTACGAGCGACGTTTTCCTAGGCTCTGAAGTTCTGTTCATTAATAACCTCTGCCAAATCATCATTTCTAATATTTGCTGGTACATTAAAAATGGTAAGCCTAGGTCTAAGCTTACCAACTGCTGAAATGTTCCTATTCAATTTTTCTCTTACTGCCAGTTCCGTAAGTTTATTAACCTCTATGTTCTTGGATTCTCAATCAATCAATATATTACGTGCCAACATACACATGTCAGAAAAAAGTTCCAAGTCTCACATTCTAATAAAATCATAACACTAAAATATAATACTGCAATAACAGAATACTGTACACTAAACAATACCAAAACACTAAGCAATAAGACTTTCAATAAAAAATAACAAAATAACACTACAGCTAGCTCGATAAAACACTATGCAATAAATCTACAGTCAGACAATATTAAAACCTATACTAAAATCAAAAGGTAACACTAGATGATAAAAACTCATTAGTACTATAAAAGGCACAGGCTGCCAGAACTCTCTTAACATTTGATCTGAATTCATTGAGTGGCAGTACCCTCATGTGAGCTGGTAATTTATTAAAAAAATTTATTGCAAGATACCCTGGTCCGTCCCTGCACCTCTCCAGCCGATGATAGCTTGGTATAAGATCACGTCTGTATCTGGTATTGTAGGGATGCTGCTTCTCATGAGCCCTAAACAAGCCCATGTTGCGCCTCACAAACACAAGATTCTCGTATATAAACAGGGAGGGGAGTGTCATTATATTAAGACTGATGAATGCATTTCTGCAATCTTCCCTATATGATAGACCTGCAATTATCCTAACAGCTCTTCGCTGCAGGCGAAAGACATCTTTGGCACCAGCGCTATGCCCCCAAGCTATAACAGCATATGAGATGTGTACATGGCACAACGAAAAATAAGCCTGCCTCAATATCTCAGAGGAAACACAGTTTGACAAGCCCCGGAGCAGGAAGATGTTTGATCCTAGCTTTCTCATACACGCTTCTGTGTGTACGTCCCAGCACAGTTTTGTGTCAAGATGTACTCCTAAAAATTTAACACTAGTCTGGGCCCGCTCCTGGTAAGGGAGCTCCCGGGACGCGAAAACCAGGGACTGTGTTTTTGATGTGTTGAGAAAGAATTGATTTGATGCGAACCATTTTTCGGACCTCGACAGTGCCTGACCCGAGCCCTCCAGAGCTTCCGACAACTCCTTTTCATGGCAGCAGATTGTGGTGTCGTCAGCGAACAGAGTAAAGTGAGCCTGTGGGTCAGCCTGGGGTAGATCATTGATGTAGATTAGGAACAGTCGATCTCTCCCTTATCTGACGACACCCCAGCCATGCGTACCACTTGGTATCTCTGCGACAGATAGCTGATTATCATACCAATGCTAGAGTCATTAAAGTTATACTTTCTCAGCTTGCCCAGAAGAATCCCGTGGTCGACACAGTCGAATGCCCTACTTAGGTCGCAGAAACGGGCCGACAGGAAACCGGAGCCCTCAAATGCTTCATGTATTCCCGAGACCAGGTCCAGTATGCCCAGTGATGTGCTGCGATCCTTACGAAAGCCAAACTGCTGAGCATAGAAGAGCCGATTTACTCAAAGAAACTGGCAATCCTAGAAGCAAGGCATTTCTCGAATATTTTTGAGAAGACAGGCAGCAAGGAGATGGGCCTGTAATTTGATATGTCACCAGTGTCACCCTTCTTGAAAACTGGAACGACCACTGCAGTCTTCAAAACAAGCGAGAAAACGTTCTCGGCAATGCAGAGATTTATGAGTTTAGTTAAGGGCGATATTATTATATTCTTTATGGATTGTATCACTTCTACTGTAAACCCATAGGGGTCCTTACTTTTTTTATTTTTTAGTTGATTTATAGTGTCCCTAATTTCAATAAAAGTAACTTGATCAAAAGAAAACAGATTGTTTTGATAGTTTGGAATATTTGCAAGAGGATCAGTGTAGTAATCTGTGTTTGCAGATCTTTTGCTATATTCAAAAAGTAAGTATTAAATTGATTTGGTGTAATGTCGACTTACACAGATTTTTTAGAGAATTCTCTATACTCGTTAAGGACACTCCACATTGCCTTAATTGGATTGGAAGAGTTTTTTTTATTAAATTATCGTTTGCCTTTCGCTTGGCAGTTCTAATTTCATATTTGTAAATATTTCTATGTAATGCTAAGAGATTCTTTAGATTGTTGGAAGGGTGTTGTCGGTTTAGTTCTGACAGAAATTTTATAGCGTCGCGCCGCGATTTCAGATGTTTATCGAACCATTTCGTTGATGTGGCTTGGTCGCTCCGCTTACAATGGATTTGTACAGGGAATGAGTCATTAAAAGCATCAGTTATACAATCAAGAAACATCCCAAATTTCCTATCCGCAGGAAGACTCCCGCAGTCCAGAAACCTCCAAAATAAAACTCCGACAGAAGCAAAAAAATTGTGCTTACCCATTTGAGTCAGAGGTCTACAAACTAGTCTTTCCATCTCCACTCGTTTTCCATGAGATGGCACCGCCAGCTCAACCAGCTGCCCTATATGATCTGAGAACCCCGTATCAAGAATGCAAGTAGCAATGTGATTTTCAATGAAATTCAAGAAGGCGTTGTCCAGACAAGCACTCAGCCTAGTGGGCCCATGGACGAGCTGAACAAAGCCGTAAGAGTCCAGCAGGCATGTCAAGCCAACGCACTCTCGACTACCAGTGTCAAAATGCACGTTGAAATCCCCAGCGATTATTACTTTGTTATTCTGGCTGATCAAGCTCAATGCCCCCTCCATCACCTCCAGAAAGGTGCTAAGACAGCCCATGGGTGGTCTATATAAACAAATTACATACACTCTAAAATCAAGTGAACGCAACAGATCTCTAGTGAATTCTCTATACTTAAAGATCCAATTTGTGGAATTATCTCATAGTTGGTGTTACGCTTCAACAAAATGGCAGATCCACCATCTCTACCAAATGTCCTGCAAAAGGACGACACTGGTTCAAAGTCCAGTATCCGCAATGATGCAAATTCCTGTTCTGACAGCCAGTGCTCTGTGAGACACAAAACATTAACATTCTTGTCAACCAAATAAGCATCCAATTCGTTAACGTTATTCCTAACTAAATACGTATTAATGTGAAAGAGTCATATTTGCCCATTCTTCTTTGGAGAGTTCACAATTTCAGGTGAGTAGGGGGGCTCTGGATGTTCTGAAAATGGTTTATCAGCGTTCCGGTTTGCTATAGACCGCTATCCATTATGCTTGCCTTCCTTTCAAATGGTACTCCCAGCTTAAATGATCCTTTGACTGTATCTTTTTTTGTTTTCATTTTGAAGCAGCAACTTTCCTGATCGAGTCCCTCATTCTTCAAAAAGGCAATGATATCTTCCTCCTTTGTGTCTGGGTCGAGATTTGACAGAAATATCCAGGATAATTTGACATTTCCCTGAAATTCAACAATCCTAAGATTTGAGGTGTTTTTGTTCGAGCCTCTAATAGGCATCGGGCGATTATTCCTGTTTTCGGTCTGTCTCACTCTTCGGGGTTTTACTTTGACCCATCCCTCATCAGTAATGGTTTCATTAACATTGTCCTTGTTGACATCTACAACGACTGCAGCGCCCACGCATTCGGGGATTGACAGGGGGAGGTTATGTTCATCTGTTTTGCTGTCGATATTACTGAGTTTTCGATATCGATCTGTTCCTCATTACTATCGAAGTTTATTATTGGCAGCTGTGGATTTTTTCGGCCTTTCGGATTTTCAACATTTACGACTGGCAACATGTGACGCTGATGTTTTGGTCGAGCACCATCTGACGGCATCTTCGTAGAACATGCTTGCGCCTGCTCTGTGGTTTGATCTCTCTGAACACAATCCTTTTCATTGGAATGCTTGGAATGGGGTTTTTGCATTCCATACATTTTTTCATATTTTCTTAGCTTTTCCTCTAGGAAGTTGACTTTTTCTTTCAGAAGAGATACATTATCAAGAAGTACCTTATTTTTCACATCAGTTTCTTCAATCAGCCTGCGCAGAAGGGCGATTTCTAGGTCCTTTTCTTTCGACGAAACCGGCATGGCCGGCGTTGTTGTTGATAGACGCCGTTCTACTTTATGTACACAAAATGCATTTTGCTTGCGAGCTGCCTGGTTAAGACATGATGGATGGAAAACCTCTTTTCACTTTGCACACTTCACTAATCTTTCGACTTTTTTCTTGCAATGACCTTATTGATTTCAGTGGCAAATATCCGTGCAGGTTTAAAACCGATATGACTCGGATTGATACTTTTCATAGCTAGCTTTTTGAGCTCCTCACCACTTACTTCTTTGTCCCCTACTTTCTTGGTCAACTCCTCTTCACTCTAAAACTTTTCTTCGCTGGCACTGGCTTCTTAATTCCGCTGATCTTGACCGAATTTGCAGCCACTGCCGCATAGGAGTCACTTCTTACTTGAGAACCCGCTTGAATTAGGATATCTAATTTCTTATTCTGCTCTAAAATCCCTTCATTTTGTGTGTCCACTAAACTCCTATTGTCACTCTGCAAGTTTCTGATCTTCATCACTTTTCTAACTTGGTGTCTAATGCCCTTAAACTGAGCCTAATCATTTTAATATTTGTGTATGGCCATTATCTTCATCTATCTAATGTTCATTCCTAGCAAGGTTACTTGGCAACTTCTGCTTGCCAGTGTGCATTAATAAAAGAATGTTATAAACTAGATCACTTGTCAAATTATTTAGACGAAAAGTCGATCGCATCATTTAAGAGACATGGTCTTCACCTTGACCAACTCGTAGTTATACATTAAAATAACTTCGGAAAGTTTAATTTTATCAAAGAAGAAAGTTTTATTTGGAATGCTTTTTAAGAGGAATCAAACTTTTGATTCCGCTATTAAAAGTTCCATGCAAGGAAATTTATGTAGGTACTCATAAATAAAGTATTCATATTTCGACTAACACAAGAGATAACTAGAAAATATGTTACTAGCGTTAAAATATATAATCATATATTTTCCCGTACGAATACCTCTATTACTGTTTTTAAATGAATTTTCACGATTTTCACATCTGAAAAAGATATTTTCTTAAAAACCTCTGACGATTTTGCAAAATAGTGTAATAGAAACATTTTTTAACATCATTTTCCATATAAAACAAAATTTTAACTTACGCTTCATATAATTCACACATATATATTTTTTGAGGGTATTAATGACTGGTACAAACTTCGTTATAGATATTTCTCATATAGAAATAAAAGCTACACGTTTTGTATAACAACAGTGCCTCTTGGCCCCTAAGGGCAACTTTTTTTTCTCGAAGATTTCTGTGTATTTCTGTGTTCATCTTCTGTCCAAGATCATTATATTTCTTACTGGGAAATTAAATGCCTATAACTCCTACTGCGACATAAAGAATAGATAATCTACTTTATACATAGGAAACAAGGGAGTGGACGTATACATAGTTTATCTGCTATTAATAGACGTCAAACAACTACACCGTTGGGAAATTTACCCCAACGTAATATATCACGTGTACCTGACAGCAAGTTTAAATTTAAGACTGGCTTAATTTGAATTTTGTAAGCAAAATCGAAAATTAACTTTATATATGTGTGGGTTACGTGGAACATTGGCTCCTGCTTTAAACAATCTTGGCTAAATGGAAAGGATGTTCATTTGAAAACCCATCCGCAATTTATCGGAATACAAGGCAATCGAAATAATATAAACCTATCTTTACCGGATAAAAACCACGTAATTAATTTTAACATATCCTTTATTATCCTTTAGTAACTAGCACAAATCGAAATAACAGACTGATCAAGATGATATTACGTCATTGCATTAAAGCGGACGAAAAGCGTTTTAAGTATTAAAACGCCCCCCTTCCTGGAAAGTGCCAAGCAATTTCCGCAATGAATAATTCAGCAAGAATTTGAAAACCTGATGTTTATAACCACGAGGTAAATCGATTACTTTCTAAAAATATTGCGAAGGATAATTGGAAAACAAAAAAAGGTTATTTTATGCGAACTGCCGATATTTATTTATTAGCTTAAGGCCCTTTTTTTGAATTTTAAATTCATTTCCCATCATGGAGTTCTACTTTAAGATTTGACATTTGATATTGGCAACTGGTTTTAAAGATAAATACGGTCTTGCTAAATATATGTATAATGTATTTATAGTTTCCTTTAAGTACTAGTAAAAATTGAAAGACGAAAAGTACCTCCATCGAGGAGCACATTTTCAAATTCAAATTCAAATGGTTTATTGTCCAACAGGTTGTCCCAATAACAAGACAATGTAAAACAAGAAAATAGTAAAATATTATTACAATAATAAACTAGAGATACTATAAATAAATATATATATGTAAGAACAAAGAACGATGTATAGATAAATATAATTACAGAATACCCGACTACACAAGATGAACATGCAACTTCACCTCCCTCTTAAAGCCTTTTAAAGTTAAGTTAAACAGGTCCAAGCAGTGGACACTATTCATCATGTTAAACCAGGCGCATGCCCTATAGATGGTCTCTTTGCCAGCCACGTTGGTGTGGTGTGTGGGGAGATAAAAGACCAGGTGTCTGCGAGTGTTGAACTGGGGGACCAAAAAGTTAATTTTGGACAGAAGATCCGAGGAATCAACAGAGCCGTTGCACAACTTATACAGAAGTACCAGGCTTGCACAGACAGTGCTGTGTTTCAGGGATAAGGTTTTAAAGCGATTGAGCAGTTGGCCCTGGTCGATACCTCTGGGTGGATAGACACCATCAGCCCTGAAAGACGTTTTTGTGGAATGATAATTATCTTTTATCTACAACAATTTAATAATAGACGCTTAATGCTTATGATAGTCACAGCTATGTGCTACGCATAATACCACAAGTGCAATTATAGTTACTCATAAAAATGTAATTATGGGTTCGTAATAGTCAACGTCTCGGTAAATATTAAAATTTCGCTTTATAATTTAATATTTTGAGTGTTTAAGGATGGGTATAGATATTGACTCATGTGTAATGAACCATAATACACTTTCGTGTATACTTACTAAATTTTGCCAAGATTCTTGATATCGGTTTTATCATTAATAGATTTTTCATTTGATTTTTCACCTCTACAAACTCGTCTGTAGGGGTTAGGTTCAGTTTTAAGAATTTCAGTTTCCTCGAAATTAAAGGTTTTTTTATGGCAACGACACACACACTAAAGGGAGATCCTATGGCAAACGGTCATCTGCCGTAAAACAGAAATATCTCGGTCACATGTCTGCGTTGTTCCAGACTATCTAGATGCCGCGACGGATCAACTCTGAGCCACTGACGAAACGTACAGCTCTCTTCTGAATGGAATTCAACAGCTTTAGGGTGCGCTTAGGTGCGGCACCCCAGATGTGTGAG
>MU182555.1:48796-64099 GCA_016904865.1 Pissodes strobi | reverse complement strand
GAAGATAAATAAATGACAGTCGTGCGTTTGTTACAGTTTGTTGCTGGCACTTCTGTTCTAAATATGCCCGAAGCCGAGAATAACAACCGCAGAGAAGCGACAACATAAACCCCGCCCAAAAATTTGGAGTGGGAGGTAAACTGGCCAACTGTCATCCCCACGTGCTTGTCAGTTTAGTTTAGTCCGAGATTTGTTTAGTACAGTCGTCGACGACAAAATTTTTGCGTTAACGCCAGTTTCCTTTGGTTTATTATTGAAGTGACTTCTTAAGCAAGGGTAGAGTCAGAAAAAATTAAACGCTTATCAGATTGAAACGCTTTTCAAAGTGAAACGCCCCTTTAATTAAGCATGTTCTAGTATAGATAGAGGGCTGAAATTTTTAGGACATGAAGCCGGGGTAAAATGACGATCCTGGATGAAAACTGGACCCCGTACACCCCCCCTCCCCCCGTTCGGCCAGGAGAGGGGGAGAAGAAAAAACTAAAATAATTCATTTCGGTAGAACGGGAAGCTATGGGGTCGATTTTTTTATGGTAGGTGCGCCTCCTGGGGGGGGGGGTACCTTTGACCATATGGGGAAAGGGGTTCTAATTTAATGGGGGATATTGGGGAAAAACAATTTTTACGGATCTCTGCAACGGAGCCTCGGATCGAAAATATGACGAGTGAAGACCCCGTATCACGGGGTCATCAGTGGGGTGTGAATTATACCCCCACCTCCCCGGATATTAAAATTGATTCTAACGTATCGGAACCGGTTCAAATGACTAAAATAAGTTGAGACTAAGTGAAACTAACCGAAAGTTCAATCGACGACTAACCTGTCCTGGTAGGCCGAGTGCATGTGGACTCAGTAGCATGAAAAAAAAACAGTACAAGGCAGTTAAAGGTTTCACCAAGAATGTTGTTACTTAACTCTATTTCAATTTGGCGGAGAGCGTTGCTTGTCTTAGCTTTGGTTTTTTAATATAAAGATTGGCAAGAGATAGCTAGAATTAATTCTTCTCAATTAACAATGCTGAAAAATGCCAAAACACGTTGAAGGAAAATTATGATATATAATTAAAAATGCCTCCACCAATTTGCACAGAATTGTTTAGACTGTAGACAATAATTGAAGACACAAGTTGATGAAGGGCCCATGTACAATTAAGTTAATTTTGAGGAAAAGTGGTTTAAAGTTATTATGCCCGGATTTTTCTTGGGAACTTTTTAAGGAAACGTTTTTTCCTAGGCAAAGATCTTTAATTCAAAAATCTAATATACAAAATAGTGTAACAAAAAAATACATAAATATAAAGTGTACTTGGACCCTTTATACACTAAGTTTTGTTTTATCTTTCATATAAGCAGTTAGTGTATAAAGGATCTATATACCTTTCAACTAAAATTACATTAATTTAACCATTATTCTAAAAGTAAATCCTGACTTAATCCTTAACCTATCTCAATTTTCTTTTTTTCACGGCTTTTTTTACTGCATTGCTTGATTCTTCATAATCTTCTAAAAGTTTTTCGTAAAAATATTTGTATTCTTCTTCGACAAATTTCAGCTGCTCCTTTATATTGTCCAATTTTTCAGTAGACACTAAATTCTTTTTATTTCTTATAACTAAGTTGACAATTTTGTAGTTCTTGTTCTGAGTAGCTTTTTTTTAGCAGATCAATGTTTAGAAATGGACAATTCTCATCTAAGCTCTCTTTATATAGATAGCTTCCATACTCTTCTATCCTTAACCATTTAATACCATCCCTGAAATTAACCTTTTCACCCAATAAGTTTGTTTTCCTATTAATAACTTCTAATTTTTTTGGCAAATCCTCAATATATTTAAAATGTTTTTTTTATAATTTAATTTTATTACCACTCTGTACATGATTTTTAAATTTTATTTATATATTATAACATTTTGACGTGTCATATTCATATGAAGTAATTTGACAGCTGTAACTGTCAAATGTGACAGTACACGTCATATTTTATTTCCAAACACATTTTCCCAAAAAATAACCTATTTTTCAAAATATTTCGGTACAGCAAAGTCGTGCGATTTTTTAGATCAAAAATTTTAACTCCGCACCCCCAAATAGAGTACCAACAAAAAAATTTTTTTTTCGAAAATTATTTTTGATTTTTTTTTTGTTTTTATTACAGAAATCGTTAGAGGGATCAACGTACACGTTACCCACGTACTAATAAAATTTCTTAAATCGCTTAGAGGGTGTTAAACCCACAAATTTTCCCCAAAAATCCCCTATTTTCGAAATATTTCAGTGCAGCAAACTCATGCGATTTTTTAAACCAAAAAATCGAACTCCGCACTCCCAAATACCCCCCTCCAGAGTACCAGCATCAATTATTTTTTCGAAAATTATGTATTTTTGAAAAATTTGTTTTCACTTTTATTACAGAAACGGTAACGACACACCGAAGATGCACGACACATGCATAACGCATTTGTATCGGCAACCTTTGTGTTTTCAAACTAGTGGAGCCACAAATTCTACGTGTATATGCACACCAGGGCAGCGCGCAAGTTGTTGACAACACTTGCAGCTAGGCATCATGGCATCGTCTTCATCGTCCGATGAAGATGATTTTTTAATGTGGAATTTAATTAGAAATAAAGGAAGACGTCGTTACTGGGTCCATCCTTATCATGATGGTTGTGCAACCGTTTTGGAGCATGATGAAGAAAAGTTTTATTCGTACTATAGAATGTCTCAAACCACTTATAAATTGGTATTGGATTTAGTTGGGCCATGTAACCCAAACTATAGAGAATCAATTTGTCCAAGCGAACGTTTATTAATAACTTTAAGGTAAGTAAACATTAGTTGAATATTTTTTCAATTACAACGAATCATTTTCTTTTCCCTCTCATTTACCCTACCTACTTTTAGAAATTAGAAAATAAATGCAACTAAACTAAAATAAATGAGACTAAACTAAAATAAATGAAACTAAACTAAGAATTATTGTGCACGTCAGGAAGTTGCTCTTGCGAAAATACTTATGATGGTTGCTGTGTGCTGATGGTTTGTTGAATTTCGTTGCCAAACACAAATGTTCTTGTATTTGTGGTATTGGTTGACGATGACCCGTCAGAATATATTATAATTGGTGATGATTCTGGGTATTTAATATTTTCAATTAGATTTGAAATGTTAACTACTCACGAGATGTCATTGATTGCATTTGAGGCACCAAGCTTAAAAGAAACAACTCACATGAATCATTGCTCGTAGGCGTTTGTGTTTTGGCTTCTATTTTCTGTTTTTTTTTTAGGGAAAAATAATCGATAGCGCATTGATCTACAGCACCAAGCGGCGGTTTAGATATTTTGGGCTGGTTTTGGTAGATGCTAGATGACGGCTTGCTAATGGAATCCAATTTTTCTTCTCTGGACTGATCCATGTTAGTAACTGGTTTTGATTTCGATTGGGTTTTGTAAATGCTAGATGACGGTGTGTGCGGCTGGGGAAGAGAGTCAGGAGATGGCGAACGAATGGAGAATTGTTCTTCACTGTATTGATGGATGTTAGCATCCGGTTTTGGTTTCTTGTACTGATTTCTCAAAGTGTTAAATGGCGATGTGTGTGGCTGTGTAGAAGACATAGGAGATGGCGAGTTAATGTGTTCAGCCATAGTGTGCATTGAAGGAGAACCTGCAGCCGATGATAGTTCGTCTTGTGAATTAAAATCCTCAAGATTTCCAGTGTTGTTATTTTCAGATTCATCATCCTCAACAAATACGTGAGTTCTATTTTGAGTTTCACTAATATTTCCCTCTTGGCTACGATTTTTTGTAAATGGATTTAAAAATCTTAAATATGGAGCTAGGTAAAACTCTTTCTTCGATCCTGCACCAGAACCACTTCGTATGTATGATGAACGTATGGATTTCCACTTTGCTTTGCAATCATTACCTGTAATGGAAAAAAATTCTTATGGATAGCAATAAAAAACATTTAAGACTAATAAAACATGTGCTCATGGTATTTCTATAGGCTGATAAAGCTTTCAAAAAAATTAAATCGAACTTTTTGCGGTGCCTATTCAATTGTTTATATGCAATTATTTTTTGCAGACATTTAGCTACTGGATCATCGTTCCGATCAATGTCCTATATATTTATGAGAGGGGAAACGACTATTGGGAAAATCGTTGGTGAAGCTTGTGACGCCATATGGAAAGTTCTGCAGCCATTATACATGGTGAAACCGACAGCAAATGAATGGCTAAATATCTCATCAGAGTTTCTTAAAATCTGGAATTTACCAAACTGCCTAGGTGCATTAGATGGGAAACATATTCGCATTAAAAAACCTTCA
Organism: Pissodes strobi; assembly: GCA_016904865.1. NCBI lineage: Eukaryota > Metazoa > Arthropoda > Insecta > Coleoptera > Curculionidae > Pissodes > Pissodes strobi. The sequence continues at coordinate 59,764 of MU182555.1, read as the reverse complement.
AATTCTGGATCTTCATATTATGATTATAAAGAGTACTTTTCTATTAACCTTATGATTATTCACAAGTATAGATGTTGGTGATTATGGCAGAAATAATGATTCTGGTGTATTTAAAAATTCTGGATTGGACCAAGCGCTACTAAACGGTACTTTAAACATTCCTAACCCATCTCCTTTGCCTGGGGAAGACGAATTTGGGAGACCTTTTAATTATTATTTTGTGGCTGACGAGGCATTTCCTCTTTCCAGACATATAATTAGACCATATAGTCAAAGAGCTATGAACAATGATCGCAGACTTTTTAATTATCGTTTGTCTCGTGGACGAAAAATCATAGAATGTGCATTTGGCATGCTTGTGTCAAAATTCCGCGCATTTGTTCAGTGGAGAAAGTCGTTAAAATTGCAAAAGCTGCATGTGTATTGCATAATTTCATCAAACAAAATGAAAAGAATTAAGTTTACCCCTATTCTTGAAAACACAATAAAAGTAAATACCTGCACTCGTGATATCTGACATCAATTACAAGGAAGGCCAAATAATGAGGCAGTTGAATCTCGAAATTATTTAGGTCAATATTTTATAAAACCCTATGGTGTCGTGCCTTGGCAAAATGACTACACAATTTAGTATTAATAAGTCAAACTTGTCCAAAAATAAAATAGACAAAATATTACCGATATGTTTATGGAAAATTGCACTTTTATCCCTAAATTACTTACCTGATTCATTAAATTTGTTGCCTATTTTAGCCCATATCATTTATGTCACTCTCCTATTACGGTAATCTGTAAGAGTATGATCGTAAATTGCAGGGTTTTGCTCAATTTCGTAAATAAAAGCAATACAAAATTCTAGATCGTTCTTCATGTTCATGTGTCGTCTATACAGCGCCGCAAAAATAGGACATGGTCTATTCGAGCAATATGCGGCTTGACTGCAGACACGCTGCAAAAGTATCGCGCCATAATTGTTTATCCAGTGTGCGTGGTCATATTCGAATATACACGATGCATTTGCATCCTATATGCGGCGTACATTTTCGGTGTGCGGCCTGCCTGAGAGAGATCAACGTACATATCACTTACATAAAAATAATTTTTTTTAAACCACACATTTTTCCAAAAAAACCCTATTTTCGAAATATTTTGGTACAACAAACTCGTATAATTTTATAGACTAAAAATTCGAACTCCGCGTCCCCAAATACTCCCTCTCCAGAGTACCAACATCAAAATTATTTATTTTTTCAAAAATTAATTTCGAAATTTTTTTTCGCTTTCATTACAGAAACGGTTAAAGGAATTCACATACATGTCACCCGCAAAAATTTAAATCACTTACAGGATGTTACAACCACACATTTTCCCAACAAATCACTTATTTTCGCATTATTTCTGTACAGCAAACTTTTTACTTGAAACGCACATTGCACGCGGTCTCGCGATTAACTGCAGATTTCAGCTATCATATTAGTAAAGTTGTTTGTTTTTATACCGCCTATCTTTGTAGTCACGTACACAGGCCCTTCATCTACTATTATAGACAGCGAAAAGTTTGTATTATTGTAGACATAAACGACCTATGTGCACAAGTACGAACATGGGCCCTTTATCCACTATAACATTCTATTATTTCTTATTTGTTAACGATAATTTTGGGACTATGTCCAGTAAAATGATACATACACCCTTCATTCGCTAACTGATATATATTTCGGTATGAACATAGGTCCTTCATCCACTGCTATTTCGTTTATTAGTTGGAAAATTGAGTTGAATCATACATACCAGGAGAGAATTTTATGTACTTGGGACCTTCGTTTCCACAAAAAACTAATTTTTTACAAAAATGTTACACGGGACCTTCATCCACTTACATCTTCAATTATGGTTTTAAATTAAACAGTGAACTGATTAAAAATAATAAATAAAATAAATAACTGTTTAAGCTGATAAAGATTTTGATAAACAATATTTGGAATTGTTAGGGAATAATTTCGCACGAATTGCTCTATTTATTGGTATAAAAGTACTATCATTTATGTGGTAAAATACAATATTCATTTCTTGCGCTATCGTACCCAAACATGATAATTTATATAGCATAAAAAATTTTAACACTTCAGAATTATTACAATTATTTTACATTAAAAAGTTTACCTCTCAGAAAAATCAACTTTCATTCATAACTTCAACGACTTTTTCACCATCATCATTAGCATTTAAAGATCCTTTACACAAATAGTGCACTATGTAAAAATCGACCTCTCCTATTGGTCGATCCATCTCGTATTACGATATGTCTGCGTGATGCAATCGATTTCTGTCAAGAGCTCTCGTGGTGTAGAGGTTTATTATACAGCTGGGTCTCACCTGGGCGGCCGAGGTTCGAACCCCGTTGCTATTTTTTATTATTTTTTTAAGATTATGTTTCTAAACAGTTTTTTTCCTGATTTTGGGTATGTCTTGGGTTAGTTTGGGTTAGCATCTGGTTAGTTTCCTTTTCTTGAGCTCCCGTGGCGAGCAAAGCGAGCGGAGGGCCATGCGGATCGACCAATAGGAAAGGTCAATTTTTATATAGTGCACTATTTGTGTAAAGGATCTTATAATGCTCATCATTACCAGCATCATCATCGCCAATCTCTAAAACTGATACAATAGGTTTATGGTAGCTGAAGTAAGAAACGAACAATTTTGATTCGAATCTATTTAAATGTCTAATAAAGACCGCATCAATAGTATGCTCTTTCCATTTTTGCCATCCCCGACCTCGTAGCTCAACTCTCTTTTTTTTTTCGCCGAAAAGCGCCTTTGCCCCCTCCCAAATTTTTTTTTCAATTTTTTTTTCATATAATTTTTTTATTATTTCGATCTAAACCACTTTTGTTCACCTTCCGAGCGTAATTCTCCCTCCTCTTCGTCCGTCTTTAAAAACATTTTTTTTCGGGGGCGTAGGGGGATGGGGGGAATTATTCCCGTCAAGCAAGTCAGCGCCCGACTTCCCCCCTTGAGGAAGCGAAAAACTCCGTTTTTCGATCCGAGCCTTCGATACGGAGCTACGGCCAAAAAACGGTTTAGCCCCAATATTCCCCCCTTAAGATGACCCAAGGTAGCCCCCCGGGTTCCACACCTTCCATACAAATTTGAACCCACTACCTCATCCCGGTCTCCCGGAATTCAGTATCAAGAAAACGAAAAAAAAAGTTTTATTTTCAAAATTTTCGAATTTTTTTTTTCAAAATAGCGCATTTATTTTGCTCTTTCCATTTTTGCCATTCCGGACCGCGTAGCCCAAATCCTTCCCTTTTTTTTCGCCAAAAAACGCTTTTCCGTCCCCCCCTCCATTTTTTTTCTTTAAATTTCTTTTTACTCAAATTTTTTTCTTATTTCGTTATAAACTACTTTTAGGCACTTTCCGCCCGTCGTTCTCCCTTTTTGTCAATTTATCCCCTCTATCTATCAAAAACATTTTTTTTCGGGGGCGGAGGGGGATGGGATGATTTTTTTTCTCCTCCCGTTGGGTCCACCTAGGGGGACCCTGTCGAGCTCAGAATCTCGCTCCGACACACCGTTGCAGAGCTACGGCCAAAAAACGGTTTTTCCCCATTCTTACCTCCTTAACGTGGAGCCCCGTCACCCCCCATATGGCACAAGGTAGCCCTCCAGGTACCACACCTCCCATAAAAATTTGGACCCCCTACCTCATCCCGTTCTCCCGGAATTAATTCTTTTAGTTTTTTCTTTTCCCCCCGCCCCTGGCCAAACGGGGGGGGGGGGGGGGGGTACGACGTCCAGATTTGGCACAGAATCTTCATTTTACCCCGTCTACATCCCTTGAAAATTTCAGCCCTCTACCTCATCGGGAACATGCCGAAATGATCGCGAGCTGACGGTCTTCCTCCATCTTACGATTTTTCGATCAGGCCACGTGTTCTGACGCGAGTTTAACATTTTTAGCCCATCCAAAAAAAAATGCACAACGCCGCTAAAGAAGTGTTCACTTCAAAAACAATTACAGTAATCAGGTATGAACAAAAGTGAAATCAATAAATTTAAACAAATAAAATGCAATCATTGCCTGAAAGCTATTTTCTAACTCAAAAATCAGTTCAATTCAAAAATAAAGGTAATGACAAATTTAAATAGAAATAGAGAACTAAAACAAACAAACAATAATTATGATCTTGTACCGACCACGGTCGAGAAGGGCTTGAGAAGATGCTCTTTAAATAACAAAGTGACGATGAAATGCTTAGGTATATAGGCCGAACAATAACGAACCAAGCTTAACTCTGATTCCCCATATAACTCATAACACCCGATAACGATACCAGAGAAAATTAGACTGAATCTCCCACACTATGTAACGCTCAGTTCCCAAACAAATACAAACATAAATTTACATAAATATACAAGTTTACAATAATCTCCAACTTCACAATAATCTCCAAGTTTACAATCGGTGGTACAGCCTTTAGTGCAGGAACAATGGCGGCCCCCAGCTTTTAGACAATGGAGAAGGGTCGTAGTGAGTTATAATGCCTGAGCGCCACGCGGTTAACTTATCGCCATGCGCTGAAGTTGGATCTTCAGTCAGATTCGACCAATAACCACGAATTGCTCTCCTCCCCGCTGTAACCTATTGAAAAACTTGGAAGGGGAAACAAAAAGAAATATCACCCCAAATAAACTAAAATAACAAGTGTATATTTCGTATTGGTGACTATACTTTTGAATTAAATAAGAAAAATAATTGCTACAAGAATTTCCTGTATATGTAGCTATGACAATTAATATATAAATGTATGCTAAAGATGGAATATTAAAAAAACGGTTTAATGTTAAATACTACTTTATGTTATATCTACAGCGCCCTATAAATACGAATACGTGATCACGTGTCGTTTACATGCCCTTGATTGGTGTTATCAACCTATGCGGTACAAAAATATGATAACTTCTTCTACTTCTACACTCTAAATAACTCTAATCAATAAGCGAGAAGTTAACATGCTAGTTTCAAAAATATTTATATTATACTACGCTGAAAAGAAGTAAAACACGCGATCAAGACTACGCTGAAATGAATTAATAACACGCCAAAACTATCCGAATTAGCTGGATAATCCAGTATACATATGCTAACTATTGAGAATAATTCGTTACTCCCAAATAACTTGAAGGTAGCTATCTTTTAAATCAAGTCAAGCCATTAATACTTTCATTAAGCAAACTCATCCGAAACTTTAATTTAAGTCGCCCTAAATCACCAATCAAATAAAACACAATAATAAAATGAAATAAAATAAAAGTCCCAAAATATACTAGATAATATCCTAACTTAAGACTTATCTGATACGTTATCAAGCCAACAGTGAGTTCATCCAGGATCTAGGTCTTCGTCGAATCACAGGAGCGTCAAGGTTGAGAAGACACACTCTGTATGCGTTGAGGCTTGGATCAGACTGCGAGACACGCAGTCAATTGATGGTTACTCCGAAACCACGTGTTGTCGGAGGAGTCTCAGTATGCAGTCTGGAAACCCAGGTAGAAAACCGGATCGTAAGAGGACAATGGAAGGCCCATAACCAATGATCCCAAAATAAAAATCCAAAAATAGAAATCCAAAAATCCAAAAACAGAAAACAGGAACAGGAAACAGGAAACAGGAAACAGGAAAACAGGAACCCCTTTAGATGTTAAACGGGGTTCAAGCGTGTGGCAGCTCTCGAAAATCAAATCCCCAAACGTGGGTGCAGGTGGTCGAAACTACAAATCTTCCTTCATCTACAATCATCCATCAGACGAGAAACCATCGACGAACACAATCCTGCTCAAGGGCTTCGTTGAATAATCCCCTAACTAGGGCACTGTATATTTCACACTAAATATCAGTATCTCAACGAAAATTCCCAATTTCGAGAGCTCGGCACTGAAACCTATTGGTTCGTTCAAGATCACATAAAGACTAAATTGGCTTGCTCCGAAAATGACGAGGCTAGCAGAATAAACATCGCGCCGGCCCAACAGGAGAGGATAGCTCCCAAGATGCATTCCGTTTATTATTGGTCGAAATAATTGGACGTTATTATGGTTGTAATATGCACAAGAAGAAGGGGGATTCTTTGTGGTAATATGTTTTGAATGGTGGGCAACGGAATATATTCGCGAAAACACGTGCAAGCTGCTGTATATCCACTATAATACGGCTCTTAAAATATTTCACTTCACACATGGCCCTCCGCTCGCTGCGGGGGCTCAACAAACAGGACCTAACCAAAACTAACCCAAGGCAAGTGCCTTGAATAAGGAAAAAAATTTAAAAAAAAGCAGTACAACAATCCAGTCTAATATCTTTTCGAACAACGATTTACACAAACAGTTATTTACAGGTAGTATTTGTACTTAAATCCGATCGGGGAGCAGCAGTAAGATGCAAGTCAATCATCGCGAAGTCAACTGACGTATTCCAAGCCCCGCCAAATTGTTTCGACCAATTATAAACGGAATGCATCTTGGTAATTAGCCGCTAATCGGCCCAACATACTATGTTGCTAACAGCGTCCCTATTTGTGACAAAGTACTAGAAAGTTATGATGTCATACTACTGGATTCACCAAATCAAGCGCTAACTACTTACATTATTGAAATGATTTGAATCAGTTAGAATCTACTTTTAAATGCTCGGTGGGAATATATAACCCACGCGTTATGCGGCAGTCTAAAATTACAATCAACACGCGCCACTAATAGCATTATGCCAAACAAGGCATTAACTTGGCAACCGTGTCGACCGTGAAGACCACGCGCTTGTCCAGAAAGCTGTCACTTATACCGCCAAAATTATCCCCCACGGACTATGTGAAACATAGACGAATTTCCTTCGCGTCGCTAGAATCTACTTCGAGCTGAAATATTATCGAACTTTAATAATGGAGAGTTCGTGTAATACTGCGTCAATATGCCAGCCTAGAGGGCTAAACATTGATACCATCCAATATAATCAGCAAATGTAAGCGTATGATAGCTAAATCCTACAATAAATGCAACGCCAATTAGAGTGGTTCTCGAGTCGATATCGACGGAGGGATCCGATGCGATTTCCACCGGTCGTGTAGTCTATGGTTTAAAACCGGAGTGACATGACATACTTCTAACAAACGTCAATGTTTCATTCCCAAAATGAAAATATTCCGTAATCACCTAAGCAAAACAATATATTATCAGGTATAAATCAACGAGAAAATTACCACAGAATGACCATCAAGTGTACAAAAAGTAAGTTATAATTACAGTGCTAGATATCCCTAAATAACCTTAAAATATAACTCGGCATGCATTATTGTCCAAACTCCAATTACTCGGCTAATCTGTAAACAATCTATCGCTGTTGTTTATTTTAGACACAACCCTCCAAGAAAGGCGAAAATATATTCTTGATTTCAAAATACCTCGAATCAGAAATTAAAAACCATAATTAGCAAGGTCGAAAACAGTGGATGGCAATCAAGGTGTATTATCGAACTGAAATAATGAAAACAAGCCAAATGATTAGAAGAAGGGTTTCTTTCTCCCTTTAGAAAGACAGCATAATAGGACGAAACCAAGGGGAAAATACCAATATACAACGAAGCTTTGTGGTTCCAGCTGCAACAATATATCGTGTGTGTAAAGTTAATTCGTTCAAAAGAAGGCAAGTACATTTGATATATTATAAATACATAAATATGAAATATTTGCTTTAGAATACCTTGTTTAATGGATTGGGTTCCTTGCTTTTCCAATACTAGTCCCATTGTGGTGATTATCTAATTTTTGTAGTCTATTTTAATAAATAATATGATGTTTGATTATTTTCCCTCTAGAAATAGATCAATTTTTAACATGATCCTTCGCCATTTCGTCCAGAAACCAGGTGATAGTATAATATGTAATCGTAGCCTGTTACAACTATAGACAGTTTTGGTTACTAATTTCTAAAAACGCTTCCTCTAACTTGAACCTAAATAATGTGAACCCTATAGGGAACTTTCATCGATTCTTTAGTTGTGTTGCTAAACTAAAGTCGAAATTTAATAACCCTACTCTTGTAGGATCAAGTCCTTTTTTTCTCTAAGAGCCTTAAGCTCCAAAAAAACCACTATCCCACATATGCCCTACAGACAAAAACATACCCACGGCAAAAGACAACGTGGTATGTGTGAAATGATAGTAGACAGATATCAGATATTCACGAGCTTATTTAACATACACACGGCAAAAGATAACGTGGTATGTGATACGATAGTAGGCAGATATCAGAGATCCACGAGCTTAGCAGTTTTATTCTGCCCCCAGAGAGTTTACGATATAAAAACTTGAAATAAAAGTCAGATAACGCACAAAATAAAGAAAATGTCAAGCCTACTTTCTCTCAAACCTCTCACACTGGTCGTCGATACAAGATAGGTTTTAAAAATCCTGTCCTACCTTTCCGTCAGAATCACATCTCAAAAAAATTGCACGTCGCCACAAATGTTTCACCTTTTTCTACCGTACGAAGCGAACGATTTTAAGCATAAAATATGAACTGCATATTTGAAATTATTTAACAATTTTAAATAATATATTCTACTGCTGTATTTACGTAGATTCAACCCATAATATTAATTTTAATTTTATATTAACTAGATACTTATCGACTGGTATATTTAAAAGACAAAAATGAGTTTTAAATGAACTTGATGGGCAACATAAGAATACAGTATTTATTAATAATATTTTCGTACTATTTAATGCGGAATTTTTCACACTGTTGCTACCAGGTCGGTTCAGACAGTAATTCAAAATAGGTTGAAGATGAAAAGTTATTATTTCAAACCAAAAATAAATACAAGCGAACTTGGAACAACCTGATATTACGGAATTGTTAAAATTACCGTAACACTGCAAAACAGTAAACAAGATTATTAGTTTCGGTCAGCAGGTCATTAATATAGATGAAGAACAGAGTTAATGAAAGTATGAGCTTTCTCTAAAATATCATATACTTGACTAACATTACAATGATACTTTAAGGGACCTATGTCATTATTATAACGTTTTAAAACACTACACTTTTTCTCCTATCTTCATATTCTTGCCTTCATTTAGAATATTATTTGAATATTGCTCAATAGACAGAACGGTGGGAAAATTATTAGCACTACTTTCTTCAATCAAAGGATAATGAGTTTTTCATCAAAAACATGTTTATCAAGTAAATTTTTATCAACCTCCATGGCTAAAATAAATTACTCCCTTTTATGTGCCATGCATCAGTCCGCTTTCTGCCTAGATCCATCCATTATTTTGCCGCTGCCAAAGGTTACGGCTTAACATCCCTTGTAAATTATCGAATACCTACGTTATATTTCCTTCCTTTAATAAAAAAATTTGGCTTTTGGTTACTATTAGCAGGAAAGAGGTAATTCATTATTTATCAAATAATAATTATTGCAGGGTGAAAAACCATTGCTGTAAAATAGCGAACGTTTCGACGCGCAATTGAGAATAAAAATAAAAAATTAATTGTAAATTTTATGTCGTGTACCATGTACACATAGTTTGAGAGTAAATGCAGCTTTTCCTTTTTTATGTGCTGCAGCCAATAGAGCAACACTTCCGATGCATACCGATCAGTAATTAAGGTTGAAAAAGAGGTCAAATGCAATATCCGTATTTTGGGCATAACTGTTTCAATGAAAACTAGATTAAACTTAGATTAAGGCTAAGCATTTAAATTAAATCCAATTTACTATTCGTTTACATTATAGAGCACCATTTATTTCTATGCCCTAGTCAGGGAACGTTTAGTTAGCATTTGCTAATGGATTAATATAACTCAATCTGCTGATGTTTAAAAAGGGAAACCTTAGTACCACCAATTGAAATTTAGGAACTTGTTCTTCAACTTATCGGAATCACGTATCCGTTTTTGTTACGAAAAACGAATGCAACATTCTTTTGATAACATAAAAAAAAAACGGACATCTTGCTTTAGATCAGTTGGAGCATTAAATTATACCTTTATATATTGCAAGTCAATGAATGCTAAATGCTAAGTTTCTCGCTTATATCAGTTCAATAGGTAAAATACTTAGATTCCCATGTTTTATACAACTACTCCGAATAAAATTCAAAAAATAGAATGTTTGTCAATGTTTTTCACGACTTAGCTAAGCATTTCGATATTTTGACTGGTTGAACCCATTCTACAAAGGTTAGGGATTTCGCATTTAGATAAGCGCTACGTATTATCCTCCCAAATGAAAGTCTGTGGGATCGGAGATTAATGACCCAACGTGATCTCCTCAAAGCCGAATACTTCGATGTTCTAAGTAGGTACACCACACCCGAGTTAGACATAAGGTCGGAATATGCCTTTTTGTCCGATGCGACCTTTCATATCACTGCGAGGAAACACTCATGTAGCTCAAGTTCACCGCCAAGGGATTCACCAAATTTATATGCTGTCTATATCGCCCTCGGAGCGATAAAGCCTACCAAAGTTTTTTTACAACGCTAGCCACCACTTTTGACTCAGTACAGGTCGATCACCTCAATTTAGATATAATCAATCGTTCTGGGAGACTTCAGTGCCCACAAAACCTTTTTCTTATTCTTCTTCTTCTACTACTTCTTGGATATCTGTCGATCTGTTAATTCTGAAGCTGCCTCTGCATCTTTTTCTGAGAGGTAGATTGCCAACTATCTCTCCATCTTTTAGGTGGCCTCCCGGGAGGTCTTGAGCTGGGCGGGTTGTTTTCTTGGACTATTTTCGGAAGTCGGTTTTCGTCCATCCGTCTTACATGGTTGTACCACTGCCTCTTACGCTGTCTTCCCCATCTCACAATATCTTGTATTTCGCATTGTTCTCTGATAGTGTTTCTTAATCTGTCTCTTCTTGTTTTTCCCCACTATTGTTCTCAGTGTTTTCATTTCGGC
>MU182555.1:38114-48396 GCA_016904865.1 Pissodes strobi | reverse complement strand
GCATTTATACATTCCGTAAATGTATATGGCACCTCGGTGTTGTTATTGGTCAAACCATTCAAAATTTCAACTTCTATCCAATCAACGCGCGGGTGCCATAATCGTGTACGCAATGTAATTCGGTGCCATATTCAGTTACGGAATGTAATAAATGCTTTTGCAGTATAAATATATTCCGAAGGCTTCAAAGAGTATGGTAAAAGTTCGGAAAGGATAAGAGGTGTCTTTTAAAGACAAGCGTCTTCAAACATGCGTTTGTAGTTAGTACTGTTAACTTCACGCATGGCCATTCGCTCGCTTCGCTCGCTCCGGGGTGCAATCAAACAAAACTAACCAAAACTAACCGAAACTAACCCAAACTAACCAAAACTAACCCAAACTAACCCAAACTAACCAAAACTAACCCAAACTAACCCAAACAAAACTAACCCAAACTAACCAAAACTAACCCAGACTACCCCAAATTTAAAAAAAGAAATAAACAACCTTAAAAAAATTTTAAAAACGCTTGCCACTGACGGGAATCGAACTCGGAGGCAAACCGAAGTATCGTATCAGAAGCACAGCATCTAACTACTGCCGCCACCAGGCTTGCTAAATATGATCCACTGAATCGCAAAGACATGCTGCTCAATAAACTGTTATTACATTCCGTAAGTGCATATGGCACCGATTTACATTCCGTACACGCATATGGCACTCGAAATTTGATTGGTTGAAATTTTAAATCCAACCAATGGGATAGTGCTAGGTGCCGTATACATTTACGGAATGTATAAATGCGTACGGGTTTGAACAGACTATATCTCTAGGCATCCTGATAGCAGATGCTTTGTTAATCTGGCTCCTCAGGTCTTTAACTGGGTCGTGAGTGCTTGATATGGCTATGCCCAGATATCTGAATTGCATCACCTGTTCTATAGGATTGTCCTCCACCACTGGCTTACATCTCAGCGGATCATTCGCGATTGTCATACATTTGGTTTTGTTGATAGAAATGTTCATATTGAGTTAGCAGCTTACTTGGAAGAACTGGAAGAGTTGTCTCTGTAGGTCCTTTTCTGATTCGGCAATAATTGCTGCATCATCGGCGTAACACACCATACCACTTCTTTTGTTGCCTAGTCTGTATCCGAGGTTAATTATAATTTTTATAATTTTATCCATGAGAAGTGGTTTTGCAGAAGTGGGTTGAACATTTGCAGAGTAGATATTCTTTGCTTTCAGATGCATTGTTAAAAAATCTGCATTGGTCGTCTTCTGCTTTGCCTGTTGCCTTTAGGTGGTGTTTTACCGGGCAGTATTCAATGAGCAGTCTGACGACAGTTCTAATGTCTGTTCTGATCATGTCTAAGAGCTATTCTGCTCTTCTCGCAGAGATGGTGATAAACCTTTTCGCTTGTCTTAGTCCTGGAGTGTTTCTCCAATAGGACGACAGCTGGTCTTTTTCCCATTTGTTTAGTTCTTCGGTGATGTGGCTCTTCTTAAGGCCACAGGAGGTCTCTGAACCATAATATTGTGTTCTGGCTCCTTCTTTCGTAAGGCAGTCTGCTTTTTCGTTGCCCTTTATGCCTCTATGGCCAGTAACATTAAAGTTACCTGGTTCCATGCTGCTAATTGTTTTAGGGTTTGCTTACATTCCCAGACTAGCTTTGACACGAACTTGAAAGCTTTTAGAGCTTTTAAGGCCTCCTGGTTGTCTGAGAATATGTAGAGATGCTTTCTGTGAAGTCTTTGTGTGAGACACTTTTCTTCACATATATTTACAATCAGAATTAGATTCGAATATTTTCGTCTCCAGCTTTTCGTAAGCCCGGTTTACGTACAAGAGAAAATCAATATTTTATATAAAGTGAAAATATCTACGGCGTCGAAGCAAGTACTACTAAAAATAATATTGGTATTATCAATTAATGATTATGATTAGGAATATATTGAGATGGTGATCGTAAGTACTTGTATACATAAATGAGTAAAAATTCATAACAGCTTATGATCTACAGGGCTGATTTTAAAAATGGCCTTGTATTGATCTGGTAATTTAGCATCGTAGACTTGCCTAACTTATAATTTGTTTTATAGGGCGGCCTTACGAAGCAATTTACTTAAATCAGCGAAAGCTTAATCAATTCAATATCATCGCATTTAAACCTACCTTAATTACACAAAATATTTCAATACTATTTAAAAGGTAAAATACATTTTAAGTTGAACGTATTGATCGGCTATAAGCCCGCAGTTCTCCATTACTGGGAATTTCCATATCTGTCCTGACAAAGGTTGGCCAAGCGAGAATTTTTCTAGTAAAGCCCGGTTTGGTATAGGACTAATGCGTCTTCCGGGAAAAGTGACGTGTCGAGGACGAAAAGCTTCTCAGTGTGCAATAATGTTTTATCCAGATATGGTTTCTTTCAGTGAAATTGTCGTTCATTGTAATAAACATGTCGTGATTCTTCCGATGGGAATGAATAATAAGCTTTACAGTTGGTTTAGAGCTTAGTACTTGCTTCAGGAGCGGCAAAATGTAGCGCAAATGTTAACACTGTTTTGCCAAATTGCGTTGTCAATTTTTCGCTTCGCTTCCAACAAAAACTAACATAAACTAACCCAAGGCATGCCCAAAATGAATAACAAAAACTTGCTATATATGATTATTTTTTTTATGGCTCTGGAAAGAATCCTACTGGCCAGCATCTCACTTTTTATTCGTCTTTGACATAAAGTTTACTAAAATTTACAATTTTTTCCTTCTCCCCTATCATCTACATACCATATTCAAACTTATAAACTAATACATACACTTTTTGTTTTTGTACTTATTTTTTTTGTTTGTTTTTGTCTTTTTTTTCTTTGTCTTTTTTTAATTTATTTTTAATATAAGTACCTTTTTTCGTATTTATATATTTTTTTGTTTTTCTTTTCCTTTCCATTTTTTTCCTCTTTTTGTTCTTTTTTTTAATTTAGTTATTTTTTTTTTATATGTGCCTATATATTATTTTTTTTTCATAATCTTATGTTTTTATTTAGTAAAAATGTATATAGTATTCTGTATACATATATGTTATTTGATCCAATTAAAATTAAATGGGAAAATCACAACATCTTTTAGGTCGTCAAACAATGACTCCCCAAAAACGCTGAGCATAGGGCAACCCGATAAAATTGAAAAAAACATGTCTTGCCATTGGAATCGAACCCGGGCAGCCGTAATACAAGCACGAACACAATCTGGCCACTGCCCTATGACTTGTTGACAGCAATTCATTGGACCGTAAAAACATGGATAATTCTGACACATTGTACTGCACATCCGATATGATTGACAACATTGTAACAATTCGATTTTGCCAATGTCAAATATTTTTGAAATTTCATTTATATGCCGCATTTAGGGAAAAAGATGCTGTATTTTGCCCGCATCGGTTTATTAATTCTAAATTTATTAATTTGATCTGCTAACAATTCGTTTGAAAATGCAACTTCTCTAATATGAATTAACCATATTTTAAATATCGGTTAGCTACATATTTGTATTGGCATTTATAATCCGTTGTGACTATTTATTGTATTTGATAAACGATGCACAATATTATTGGGATAACTTGGCTTGATTTGTATTTTCTTATCATGAACAGCCAGCGAATCATATATTTTTCAGAATTTTGTTAGTGAAGCCTGCAAAAAACGCTGCATTTGACTCGTTGATCCGTATTTTAGTAGTAGTTTTTGTGACCTCCGTAACAGGAATGTACTACTTCTCGTAAGGTCAGCTGGTATTTCTTGAATCACTTGATTTAAATGAATTAATTGTGGCCTTCGCCGTCATGTTACCATCATAATAAACGAGAACTCGGTCGTTTATTATCTTAAAATTATTCCTTGTATCGAATCACTCGGCATGTTTCCGCCCATCACTACTTGTAACGTAGCATTTAATCTTGAAGGCGAATTGACGGAAACCAATCGAGAGTTCTTCTCAGATACCCTTCCAAGGCGAGAAGAACGTTTGCTAGTGCAATTAGAGACTATAGTCAAAACCGATCTTATCGTGCGGGTTCAAATGTCACAATTTTCAGTAAAAACTTCATTCGTGGCAGATTTTGCATGTAAAATCTGTCAAAGGAATGGCATTTAATGAAAAATGTGACCTTTGAACCCGCACGATAAGACCGGATCTGACTATACACATTTACTTTGTGATTGAATTCAACCCATTTATTGGGGATATATTGTGAAATCTCTTGTGCTTGGACACGACCGATTTTTCGGGATCTAATACTGTACTGGGTGAGTTATTTTCTCTGCATTTCTTTTGCTATGGTCTGTGAAGCGCGTGGATGCCATGAGACTAAGGTTTTTTTCATTATTTTTAGAGGCATTCCCACGTTCGTCATACAAGACCGAGATCGTCGAATCTCTCATAGTTCACCCTCACGCACAAATTTGAGGTAATTATTGCTATTGTTTTGCCTAAATTAATGATTTAATTGCTTATCTGTGTTACCTTTTTTTGTGCAAATACCGCCATTTGCATTTCTCACATGTTACCTTATCAACTCCATTTTATGTGATCAGAATTTTTATTTTAATGCATCTCTAATTTTGATCATAAGGGGAAGCTCAAAATTGCATATATGAACTTGCAAAGTATCAGGAATAAGTTGGATGTAATGCAGTGTTTTGTTTTTGAGGATAATTATGACGTTTTAGTGGCTACAGAAACGTAGTTGGAAGAAAACGAGACTTTTCTATTTGAGTTAGAGGGCTTTTCTTTTCTTTTCTTCAGTACATTCTTGTAGAGCTGGGAGAGGGGGTGGGGTGGCTGTATATGTTAAAAAATCGATAAAATATCACGAAGTGGAGAAATGAAGCAACGAGGAGCCTATAGATTGGATATGTATAAGCTTAGGAACACATAATCTAAAATTAAGTGCTGTATACAAACCACCCTCCCTAAATAACCCCTATTTTTTTGATTTTTTAGAATCAATTCTGCAAAAGCACTCAAAAAATCATTTTATAGTTGGAGATATGAATATAAACTTCTTGTATAATACACCATTAGTCACAGACTATAAAAGCATAATAGCATTTAACAATTTTAAAATAAATAATTTATTAAGTGAGGACTATGCAACCAGAGTTACCAGACTGTCTAAGTCTATAATAGATCATGTTCTTAGTGACTGTAGTGGTAAGTTAGATTGTAAAGTAGCTGTTAAGGAAAATGCAATTTCTGATCATAAATTGCTGATACTCAGTATCAAGACAACTGTACAGATCCATAAGCCAAAAGTAGATTATAAAGTCAAATGTCTAGATTACAAAAAATTTATAAATCTATTTAAACAGACAGTTTTACACTCAAACATAACAACTTTTCAAGAATTAATCAATTTAATCACAGAATGTAAACATAAGTCTGAGTACAGTAGAAATTTAAGAATTAGGGATAATAACACCTGGATTAATTCTGAAGTCCTTGAATTAATTAAAAAAAAGAGATTTAGTTTATAAGAAAAAAATTAATGAACCTGATAATGTCAATTTAGTCGAGGAGTTTAAAATTTTAAAAAATCGTGTAAACAATACAATTAAAGCACTAAAAAACCGCCATTTTCAAATAAAATGGAATTTAGCAGGTAACAATGTAATGATATTTATTAATAATTTATTAAAAAATAAGAGAGATGAAATAATTATTGACTCACTGTTAATTGGAAACAAAATAGTAAATAGTCATTTAGATATAGCGAATAATTTAAATAAGTACTTTTCAGAGGTAGGTGGATCAGTAGTTAAAGATTTGGAAAATGAAATAAATCAATTAAATGAAAATTTTATTGCTGATGAAGTACTAAATAATAACTCAATTAATATTCCCTTAACTAATGAGCAAGAGTTGTCGGAAATAATAAAAGAACTAAAACAAAATTCTGCATCGGGACATGACAAAATTACAGTAAAAGACATTTGTAATCTCAGAGAGTTTATCCTCCCAATTCTAGATTGTTTAAGTAACAAAATGTTAAAAAGTGGAATATTTCCACACTGTTTAGGGAAATTTGTAATTAAGCTTATTGTTATACTACTTGTTGTTTAAATAAATATATTTCAGAAAAAAAAAATATATATTCTTTTTAGGGGTGATTCATACCTATCTTTTTATATTCAAGTTGTCTGAACCTTAATATCTCTTTTATTTGCTGATGGACATTGCAAGTCCATGGGTTCTTGCCTGGGGAAATTTATTTTATAAAGAAGATGTATTTATGCAAGAGGGGGGGGGGGCTATGATTTTCATTAAAGTAAGGGGTAAAGGGGCTTCGTTTAATGCGCACTGGATTATTTCAGGGTTTTTTCCTGGAGGGCCAGAAGCTTTATTGAAGGGCTACAACTTTTTCTGGAAGGGCACAAGCATTCTAGGAGGTTGAAACCACCTCTATCCTAGTGAGTGCAGGCCTTGCCCGCAGCACATCTGTACATCTTGACACAGAGCACTCGAGATCTCGTCCAGATCTTCCCCTCACGGCCAGCGAGAGGCAGTACCTGAGGTATTTTAATGTGCCCGGCGCCTCCACCAGAGTTCGATGACTAAATTTGGGTATTGTACTGAAGCTTTATGTCGTTTTCTTTCATTAAAATAAATCAAACATTGAACGCCGCAGTGGCGGCTCGTGTAGGCAAGAATAGGTGAAGCGCAAGTAGGTAGATAGCGCCGTAGGCAAAACTGCGCCGCAGTCGAAAAATGTTTGGGGCCACGCCCAAAAGTCCTGCGGTAGCGATACCTGCGAGAAATAATATACCATGAGCGCCGCCACCAATTTATTATAATATCAAAAAGATAATAACATTACTAACTTACCCACACTCTCGCGCACAGTTATTTTGACTGCTCCCATATACTTTTTAAATATAACGTCTATTCTTTGATTTTTTATTGAGTCTTTTCTTTAACTTCGCAAATGATAATGCACAGTGAATATGGTCCGAAGAAGCTCAATGCCTACTACAGCCTCTTGTCACATTCCCAAAAATTTTAAATCAGTCTTTATTCCAAACGCTCGATTTTCCACCTACACTTAAACAGGGCATACAAAATAGTTTATTTAAATAAACACTTCCACACAACCAATTATAATCAGAATAGTCAGATCAGATTTCGAAACATATGAACGAAAATTCTCTCTCTTGATTTTACTACTTGTTTTTCTATTTGAAGGAAAGGCTTAAGTCCCTACGTATTTAAAAAGACTCTTTTATCATCGTTTTCAACCTGGAAAATGGTGTTTCTAACAAGATGCAGATCGGATCATACAATGGAAACATTTCGTAAAACGTTTCGTAAAACAATGCGCGACAACGACGTGATGAAAATTTGCTTCCGAACGACTAACTGTGAACTGAATTTAATATTAACATAAGAACCTGTCGGAGTCGCATTTTCGGGCTGCTTCCGTTCTATAAATAGCTCACGTATCTAGCATGTCTGCTTCATTATTAGTTCTGTTGCTTCGGCCGCGCTGGCAACACGTTTACCCATCCGCTCTGCGAAAACAGTCAAAAAGTGAAGTGAGGTAAAATACGCTAACGACACAAAAAGCAGCACTATACTTTTCAGTGTAGTGTATGCGACCAAAAATCGTTTGACGTTGGCTCACGCTGGCGTATAAATTCGTTTGACGTTAGCGCAACAAGCGCAACACAGAGTGACGGCACGATCGTACCTAGAGTGCATGTATCTCGTCACTTTGTGAACACAACAGCAGAACAACCCACCACAACAAAACGAAGGAAGCAGAAAATTCAGGCGGCAGAGAAGCCTGCACAACGAAAATTCCGCCGGAAGAGGCGATGACCGGAGCGGTGAGAAAAGAACGCGACAAATCTCCAATTACCAAAGTGCACACAAGTAAGTTAAAACACACGTCAAACACAATAACACAACACAAGACACACATTAAAATGGAGTCGTCTCTTATCAAAAAGCTTGAGGCAGAAAACCTCGAGCTTAGAAAAACTATCAATAAATTAAGACAAGACTCGGACAAAAGTCACAAACTTATTCATGAGCAGAGTGCTCAAATTGCACAACTTTTAGCAAAAATCAATGAACTTTCATCAGATATGAAGAACATGACGAACCATTTTAATGTGCCGCAAATCACCAACACAGATACACCCACTCAACAAAACCTTACACAGAACATAGTGCCACCCCCCCAGTTGAAACCAAGGAGGACGAAGAGATGGAAGTCTCTTCAGACTCTGAAAAACCTTCCAAAATGCCCAATTCAGAGGAATTCCTACCTCTGAAAAAATCAAAGAGGAACACAATCCCTCCCAATAATTTTCCAGCCACAGTCAAACCAATATTAGCTGCTTCGATGAAGAAGCACGCAGAGGCCAGTACTTCGGCCCAAACTCAACCACAAATCAAAACCCTCCAACCAACCCCAAGTGCCCAATCAGCCCCCAAAAAATCAGATGTGGTGCCTATCATCATCAGATGGCCCGACCACTGGAAAGTAATATTCCAAGATTTGACAATTCTGAAACTTGGTTTCGGAAATGTTAAAAAATCAAAACTAGGCATTCAATTAACCCCAAATACTCCTGGAGACCATAGAGGCATCACTAGATACTTGCAGGGTAAAAAGTACCCCTATCATTCCTACTTCCTCCCGGAAGATAGGCTCCTAAACGTCATCATCAAGGGCCTTGATAACAAAATGAATATTGAGGACATCAAACACGACCTAGAGGACAGGGGCTATTCCCCCAAGGAGATCTACTGGCTGAAGGTCGGTAGGAGACGTCAGTTTCTTACCAACTCAGTCAAAGTACTTCTTCCTCAGTCCGACATCAAAATTTTGGAAGAAGACAGAATCAATTACATGCCAATCAGTGTAGAGCTTCAGAGAGGAAGCATTAACAAAATTCAAACTCAATGTCACAAATGCCAGCAGTTTGGGCACACCATCTCAAACTGCTACGCCAAACCTGTGTGCCATAGGTGCACTTTTACAAAGAGTGCACCAAAACCACTGATACCCTAGCAAAGTGTTGCAACTGCGGGGGGGAACACCCCGCAAACTACTCACAATGTACCAAAAACCCAAACTACAAGAAACCTCTGCCACAAACACGGCCATTTGCACAAGTCACAAAACCACAACAACAACAACAACAACAACAACAACAACAACCACAACAACAAGCTCCAAAACCCACACAAACAACACCCACAAACAAAAACATAAACACAAACTCCCAAGCGAGTGCAATGCCGCAAGCAAACGGATTAATTGCTCTTCTTACTACGTCTGAACAAGACATAGTAACAAAACTGAATAAAATTTCAGAAATTATAAATAAAAACCCAACATTGAGACTATTTGCTAATCTCAATGGCTAATAAACCAAAGCACCTATTTTTAGTCAGTTGGAACGCGAACTCTCTTTACCCCAAAAGACACGAGTTTGCTGACTACCTGACTGAAAATAACATAGACATTGCACTCGTACAGGAAACATTCTTACGCCCATAAACAAGATTACACATCAAAAACTACACAATCTATAGAAATGACAGGGCGCAGCGTATGGGGGGCGGCACTGCCATTTTTGTAAAAAACAACATTACACATGACGCAATACAACCACCACAGTCAGACATACTGGAGGTGACAAGCATCAAAGTCAGTCTAACTGACGGAGACATTGTCATTCATTCAGTATACAAACCACCACAACACAACTTACCACTAGACGAAACCACAAAACTCTTCAACTACACACTGCCAGTTCTTGCAGCAGGAGACTTTAACTGCAAACATAGATCTTGGGGATGCAGGGCCACCAATGATGGTGGCACTGCATTACTAAGAGCTTCGCAAGAACTGCACTTCACAGTACAAGCACCACTTGAACCCACACACTTCCATCACGAACGCTCAGATATACTAGACATAGTACTTACTCAAAACATCGCACACAATGTTGTGATTGACAATCTGGAGGATTTATCCTCATCAGATCATTCTCCGATTGCCATCACAATAAACAACATACACGAACACAAACAAGCAAACATACAACAATTCATACACTGGAACATATTCAAAGAACACTTAACACAAAACATGCACAACTTACCATACATCGCCTCCAAAGCGGAACTAGACAACGAAGTTGCTAGGTTCACTGAGGAGATACAAGCAGCCATAAACGCAGCCACAAAAACAGTACACACAAATCAAAACAACCCATACTCGCTTCC
>MU182555.1:11993-38104 GCA_016904865.1 Pissodes strobi | reverse complement strand
TAAAAACTCACAAAAACAACGCATGGACAGAATACATCACAACAGTCAACCCACAAAACAACTCTCTATGGAAAATCGCCAAAACGATGCAAGGTCGCAACAAAGTGACATATCCTAACATCCATGGGCTGAGAGGAATTGTGTATTCCAGCGAAGAGAAGGCTGAGGTTTTCGCAGACTCACTGGAATCGCAATTCACCTTAGGCGATGGGGCCCAGGATATAGATCACGAGGCAACCATAGAGAGAAACTACAGAGAAATACTAACTTACGAAAACGAACACCAAGACGACGAAACACGACCAACAAACACCGCAGAAATTGCGCAAATTATTGCGCAATTAAACCCGAAAAAAGCACCCGGCTACGACAACATTCCAAACAGAGCACTAAAAAACTTACCACAAACAGCCGTACTCAAATTCACTTACATAATAAACACAATACTATCACTAAAACACTTTCCAAAATCTTGGAAAAAAGCAAAAATAATACTAATTCCTAAACCTCACAAAAACTTGATCTTTCCTCAAAACTGGCGACCTATCAGCTTGCTCTCATCACTGAGCAAGCTGACGGAGAAGGTTATGGTTGGTTGGTTGGTTTTTAGTTATGGGCTTCGCGGTTACGCATTTACCCAGGCTTAGTAAGAGCTGGGGCGACCCATCCCAGATTAGTTACACCATGGTGGACAGGGATACTATTTTTTGAACCCCCAGCATGTCGAGTATATACTCCTGGAGGCTCAGATTAATTCATGCACGGCTTGTTTTAAGGTTCGAACACCACCGGCTGGACATTCACACACATTTAAATCTTGTACATGCACGGTTAGAGTCTTATGCAAAGGGGCTTCACACAATGCAGATATAACCAGTTGCTGTCAGAGATACTTCCCATCTACGCAGGGCCCTCAGCCCCGATCTCCTTCAGATCACGTAACCACGTGCAAGAATCTGGAAAAATCCTCGTAGGAATCGACCCTACATTAAGCGACCCACCCTAAACACTGTCCTAACCGGCCACGACTTCCCTTTCGAACCAACGGGGCCCCCAACGCTTTCTGCCGCGAATCACGTGCACTACCCGTGCGAAGTCAGGTTAGAAAACCAGGCTCCCTTTCCACGTCCGAACGCCGCCAACTCCAAAGCGGAAGTCCGGAGAAGGTTATGTTGGAGAGATTAAACTCACACAAAACAATCTGATCCCAGACGAACAGTTTGGGTTCAGAAAACAACACAACACCGAGCTCCAACTTGCCAGGCTTGTTGAGGAGGCGACTAGAGGACTGCAAAGACGGGCATCGACCGGAGTTGTAGTCCTTGATGTCGGAAAAGCCTTTGACAAAGTGTGGCATGAAGGACTCATACACAAACTAGACAGACTACACACTCTTCCACCTCCACTAACTCAACTCATAGCCTCATTCCTCAAACACAGATCCTTCACTATACAAATAAACACAGCACTATCCACCACAAGGCGCATAGAGGCAGGAGTCCCCCAAGGCTCTCCTCTGCCGCCTACGCTATACTCATTATACACAACAGACATACCTAGACACCCAAACACTAAACTCTCCATATACGCAGACGACACATGCATATTCTCAATAAACAACAATCACACAAGACTCAAAAATCACATACAACAACACTTAGACTCCATATACGAATGGGCAGAAACTTGGAATATTAAAATTAATGAAGAAAAAACACAGGCCTTGCTCATAACAACTAAACGTAATAAACCTATTCCAAATTTAAATCTCGAAAACTCAGTAATAAGATGGTCAAACTCTCTTAAATATCTAGGGGTAACCCTAGATAGCAAACTCACTTTTCAAAAGCACATTCAAGCAAAAGTTAATGAAGGCATTGCAGCCAAACAAGCTTTCTATCCATTAATTAACAGAAATAGTAAAATATCACTAAAGAACAAACTAATGCTCTATAATCAGATAATAAAGCCCAAAATTCTATATGGAACCATAGTATACACACATGCATGCAAAACAAACAAGAAAAAACTTCAAACATTCCAAAACAAAACACTCAGACAAATTGTGAACGCACCTTGGTACGTTCGCAATGCAGACATTCACAACGATCTCAAAGTAGACACAATAAACACATATCTGGCAGGCAAACACAATATTCTTAGAACAAGTTCGCAACCACACAAACCCAATCATACGAACACTATTCAGCAGAGTAGCACATCCAAACAGAACAGCACATAAAAGCTTACTACTCCCACCAGAGCACTAAATCACATACACATTACACAAACAAAAAATGAAAAAACCCAAAAAAATAATATCAATATCATTCTATCTTTAAAATTTCCAAAAACTCAAAATTTTCAAAAACTCAAAAATTTTCAAAATTTCTAAAAGATTCGTTCTTTTTCGAAAAATCAAAAATCTCAAACTCTAAAAATTTTTAAATTTTAAATCAAATTTTTTCAAAAATTCTAAATCACATAAATCACTAACAAAACTAGAATGATCCAAAAACAGCTGGGGACGAGAGCATCGCAGATGCCCTAAGCCGGGTTCCCGCCTAAAAACGGGTGTGTACAGGCATTAAGGGACTGCACGGGGTAGCTCGCCGTATGGGCTCAATGCGTAGAAGTAGAGTCAGGGGGTAACACCCTGCGTATCACGTGCAGTTCTTTCCTGAGGTCATCGTTTTGGACTTGCGGAGAAATCTGCATAATCCAAAGCGATCAGCCAGGCCTAGGTGTCTACAGTTATTCTCTTGTCAGCTCAAAATCGCAAATCAAACAATACTCGCTCCTTCACTAACCGGCACCAAGGATTCAACACCACGAAGACCAAGACGACACATGATCAATTACGAAACAACACATGGACCAAGACAGTGCGAGAGTGCTCAGCGCACTAGCACGAGAAGAAACTCACACTAAGGAAGGATGTCTGCTTCGCCCGTTGCCATAGCAACCATCGTAAATAAATCTGTATATTGCAGGGCAATTATTGATCTTGCTGTTTGCGATTCCCACGTGTTTCGTGACTTTATTGAGTGTCGAAAACCGCCCGCACCGGCCGATCTTATGACAAGTTATTCAGCGCGCTACGTTTTATAGTTAATTATCTTTTATGAGTATTATCGCACTAATTTTGATTAGAGATTTATATTATGAAAATTTGTATTTTTAAGTAATGTAATTTTAGAAATTGTACTAATTTTGATTAGAAATTTAGATTATAAAAATTTTATTTAATTAAAAATATTTTTATTTTAAAGTAATGAAAGTTTAGAAATTGTAGGTGAAGCGGCGCTTCACCTGCGTCCAATGACGAGCCGCCACTGGAACGCCGAGTTCTGAGGTAGCTCATTAACCTAATTTACATTTATTCCCTGGTTTATCGGACCAGTTAATCTGATTGCTTTGAATCTTCTTTCATTTTAATAAAAGTAAAGCGCTGACTCGATACTTTCCTTCATTTCATTCGTTAGTCAAGTGATATTACTGCTCTGAATTTTATCGTTTCATAATATGAATCAAGCGCTTTCAATAGTTTTATTCTAGTTCGGTTCTTTTATTAACTTGTCGAGTCATTTGATTTAATTACAGTAGCCGTTCGTTGCTACATACTATTATTGCTACATCTAAAATCAGTGCCCCTATTAGCGCACGCATACCTAGTTGTAAGAAGCTTAGTCAACGTCAAGTGATCACTTCGATAAGTAGTATTTAGTGCATTTAGTGGTAAGACATACAGAACCAAGTATTTCCCACCGAATTGGTATCTGTACAATCTCCATATTGTACTCTGTTTATTTTATCAACTATTTTAACCGTCATTTAACATTCATTTGTCTTTAATTAACCATATTTCCATTTAACTTTTTTTCCTGATCGATTGTTGCTGTGTTTTCAAAAAAAAAGGAAAGAACTTAGTAGCAAATATATTGTTTCTTAAAATGTTAGATTGTGTTTTCTTGATAAAAGTTAGTTGACTATAATCGCGCCATTATTCTCGTTAGATTGAAATTAAGTACTAAGTACCGGTTGATTTTAAGAGCGGACCTAGCCATCCTGTACAACACCAGCTTTTTCCGTTTAGTTGGCTAGAACGGGTGGCGCTTAAACGACCCCACGACAGGGGCCGGGCTTTGTAACACGTCTCGACGAGGCTGGGTTCCTTTTTTTCTAATTAATTGGGAAAGAGAAACAAATCTTTATATACATTTTACATTTTACATTCAATCAGAAAAACGTGTTATAACATTGCGCTACATTTAGCCGCTCCTCTTGCTTCGATATTATAGATATTTTAATTTGCACTTACTTGTATGTGTCACGTGGAATATATATTCTTTTAAACATACGTGATGCTTAGTAAAAGAAATGCTAGGGCTGAAAATTGATATCCTCGGTTGCAGCGAAGTAAGGTGGCCAGGCACTAGAAGATCTGAAGTGAATGATCGCCATATTTACTATTCAGATGAGGATAACCTACAGCATAGAAATGGGGTTACAATTAAAGTCACAAGAGAAATGAATAAAACAGTCCTTGGTTTCATACCGGTATCATATAGAATGGCAATAATGAAGCTAAATTCCACTCTGTATAGGCTTAATATCATACCGGTCTACGCCCCAACATGCGATGGCAGGTTGAAAAATTCTATGATAACATAAAAAACAGCACGGAAGCAGACAAAAAAGGAAGAAGTAACAGTTTGAATGGGCGACTTTAGCGCTAAAGTTGGCAAAGCAGTGCACGAGGATATAGTGGGTCCTTATGGATTTGGTGAGAGAAACGATAGTGTTACAATTCTGCAAAGAAGTTGTCCTCACAATAATAAACACTTTCTTCCAGTTACCTCTCAGACGATTATATACCTGAAAATCACCTGCAGACAATGACCAACATATAGCCAGAAATCAGATTGACTTTACAGTAAATAAGAGGTTTCGAAATTCTCTCACGTCTGTAAAGACATATCCAGGAGCAGACATTTATCCATATCATAACCTGTTACTGTCAATTCTCAGATTACGGCTAAAGAAAACCGAGAGAAAAATGCAATACAAAAGATATGATACACAAAAATTGAAAGATCAAAACGTCATACTACGGGCGAAAGAGCAGATAAATGTAAATAAAAATGGCTAAAGTTCGACGAGACATAGATTCTAATGTAGAACACTCGGTAGAACAGAAAGTTAAATCCATTGCAAATATTATGACATCAGTAGCGGACGAAAATATTTCTCCTAAGCAACGAAGGGAAAATAACAAGTGGATGACAGATGAGATTCTGGATCTTATGGACCAGCGCAGAAAAGTGAAAAACAAAGATAAGACACAATATGAACAGCTTCACCAAGAACATCAAAAGGAAAATCAAAGAAGCCAAAAAGATCTGGTTGGAACAGCAGTGTAACGAAATAGAAGAACTAGATAAAAAACATGGCATACTTAATATGCACAAAAAATTAAAAGAAGCCGCTGAAATGCGCATTTCCAGATATACTGGCATTGTCACCGATGTAAATGGACAAGCACTGTTGGACGTAAATGATAAAATAAATTGATGGCGTCAATATATACATACTCACGATGATGAAAATCGAACGTCAATTATCACGGAAACTCCAGTAACAGCAGGACCTCTCATTACCCGTTGCGAAGTTCTTAAAGAAATAAGAAGACTGAAGAACAACAAGGCACTACGTCCAGATAAAGTTGTTGGAGACCTGCTTAAACTTATTGATGAAGTGCACCTGGACATCATCATGGATCTATTTAACAAAATTTATGAAACCGTAACTATTCCTAAGAACTGGCTAGTGTCGGCCTTTATACCAATTCCTAAAAAGCCTACGGCCAAAACATGCGAATATTACAGGACTATTTGCCTAATGAGCCAGTTCTTGAAGGTTTTCCTTAAGGTTATTCACGAACGCATATATCCGAAGCTGGAGGCAGGTATTAGCGACACGCAATTCGGATTTAGAGACGGCTTAGTTACTCGAGAGGCACTGTTTAGTTTAAATGTTTTAATTCAAAGGGCCAGAGACGTAAATTGCGATGTCTTCACTTGTTTCATTGATTTTGAGAAAGCGTTCGATAGAGCTAACCATGATAAGCTAATCCAAATTCTAAATCAGTCAGGACTTAATGATAAAGATATCCGTAATATAGCTAAATTGTATTGGATGATGGGTCGTCGACGGAATTTTCCGTGAAGCAGGGTGTTAGACAGGGCTGTGTAGTGTCGCCTCTAATGTGTATTCAGAAAGACTTTTCATAGAAGCGCCGGAAGATGATGGCATCTTGATAAATGGAAATAATGTCAACAATTGGAGATATGTGGATGACACCGTATTAGTTGCTGACAGCGCTGAAGGACTTCAAAGACTGATCGATAGAGTGGTCGACATATGTTAAGAATTTAACATGCGGTTAAATATATCAAAAACTAAAATTATGATAGTCAATAAAAAGACATCAATGCCCAATTCTTCGTGCATGGATCCCTGCTATAAAGAGTGTCAACAATAACATACTTAGGACCAAGTCTGAATGAGAAATGGGATCATTCTTACGAAATCAAAGCAAGGGTTGAAAAAGCACGATCATCATTCAACCGTATGAAAAAGGTTCTCTGAGCATGCACCTGAGTCTTCATCTTCGGACACGAATCTTGAGATGTTGTGTGTTTTCAGTGCTTCTGTATGGCGTAGAGGCATGGACGATGGTCGAAGCTACTTGTAAGCGGATTGAAGCTTTCGAGATGTGGTGCTATCGCCGTATGCTGAGAGTTTCATGGACTCATCATGTGACCAACGAGGCTATATTGTTGGGCCTGCGAAAAGACAGGGAACTGCTGAAAACAATGAAATAACGAACTGTCATAATTTGGACATATCATGCGGAACAACACGAAGTACAAGCTGCTTCAACTTATTTATAATGCAGGAAATTCGAGGGAAAAAGATCGCAAGGAAGACGTCGAATATTATGGCTAAGAAACTTGCGACAATGGACAGGTTTGACATCAATAGAATTATTTCGATCTGCTGTGAATAAAATCAGATGGGCCAGACTGATCGTCGACGGACGTCCACTGAGGATAAGGCACATTGAGAAGAAGAAGAAGAGGATACTTAGCATTGAAGCGGGATGCATTGAGAATTGACAGCTAAGAGAAATAAAATCTTCAAATCCAATTCGGATTTATTAAGAAAATTAACGAGAGAGCTAATTAGTAATCAAAAAAACCAAGTCGAATTGACTGGATTTTTAGACAACTCGAATAGCAAAAATTGCAGTTACAATTTTCCTTTTTTAATATTAAAAACTTAGCTCGAGTGCTCCAATGTATCTTGTATCATCAAAAGATCTTTTCTCTTTCCTAGAAAATTCTTTTAAATTATACTCTCAGCTAACAAGTAACAAGATAAGAAAACGCCTGGCATTGCTACAAACTAATTCGTCTTTTTGTTGCTTATGACATTAACTTAAATTTATGTTTTGTCTGGCCATAATACAAGAGCATTTTATGGTTTCTTTTCTGTAAGCATAACTGTAAAAGAAACGGTTTGTTTCCATTTTGTTATCAGTTAAATAGAAATCCGTTTAAAATAAACGTAATGAAGAATTCAACAATAATTTCAAAAAGCTTGTAAAGAGTTGAGAGTACAAATTGGAAAAATTAAGACACACTATATTGAAATCAACGTTATTGAAACACATAGTGAAATTATTAATATATTTTCAGTTTCATAAATAGAATTATTTCATATCATACATAGCTCAAGCAAAAGAGCAAATCAAATTCCCTATCCATACTTTTGTATTAACAATAACACAAACCAACAGGTGGACAATGTTACATGCAATTTTCCTACAATTTAACAAAAATATAAAGAAAAAAAATCGGATAATCTACTTAGAAAAGTAATAAGCCTTTTACCTTTTTTTTTCTGGATCCTCAACTTTCATTTTTTATGTGATGTGATACAAGAAGAAGAAAATTAATAAATTAGGTGTTTAATGATGTACTCCAGTCAGAACATGTGAGTCTTATAAGTTATTTCGGAAATTGTAAAGTTAATTTTTAATGGGAATCTAAACCTTGTATAGTATAGCATAGAAACGAGAGGTGAGCACAATGGGTCTTTTCAGTGCATTCTACTGCAAACATAGTCGGATTTCATGAGGGCAAAAAAAATCCTATAAATAAATATAATAATGATACTCTCCAGAATTTCACGCCCTGGCAAAAATGTATATCTCAATCGCCTCTCATATTCAGTTACACTAGTCCTGAGTCGTATTCGGTCACGCAATCAATCGTTTTTGTTTTAGCCATTGAGGACAGATGGCCGGGCCGGTTCGGTCAAATGTTACCCTGATTTATTATAATTGTGAAAGGCGAACGGGCGATAAATTCAGATTTGTGACCGCGCTGAAGCGGATTTCTACTGTTGTATAACGTTTTTGGTAAATGATTGATTGCAGTTCTGACAAGAAAATCATTCTTTAATAATTTACGTGACGATTTTAATACCGAACATCCGCTACCAAATGGATTTTAATCTCGATATGGCAGAGAAAAAATGCTTTCTAATAGCCAAAAATAAACACTCAAATACCTAATATATTTATAATATTTGGAGGTAATGGAATGGCTGACTGAAATGCGTTTCCAACGATATTTGTAAAGAGTCTGTCCAAAGGACTACTAAACGAGGACATATTTCTTCCGGAAAGAGATAAGATGTTCCAATCCGTTATGTTACTGGAAGTCCAGAGTTTCTAAGAATTGTTGAAAACTTGACTTTTCCGCATTACCATACGCTGGAATTTAACGTTAATTGCGTCTTTTATATATTAATCCGGTTCTTCGAGAGAAATATGTTCGTCTTCGTTTAAGATCTTCCCTCCGAAACCGATGATAAGAGCCTAGTATAAGTTTAAAACTGAATTTGCTATTAATACCTATTTTTTTTTTCAATAAAACAATACACATATGGATGGCCAAAAGTCTGGAATAAAATTCATATTTTTTGATCAAGCAATGTTTTCAAAAAACGCTGAAACACGGTAACTGATTTTGAGTTTTTTACATCTTGTGGTTAAATTTAAAAAATCCCAACCCTTCAACTTTTTTTCAAATGGAATTCTATGTCTTTTGGGGGCTCGTTGAAAAGCACATGAAAAACGGAATCCAATCATACCAAATAAACCAGTTTTATGTTTGTAATAACCAGGTTTTTTAAATTTATAAATTAAAACGTTTTTATAAAATTAAACTTTATTAAATTCTATTCACGGGTGATTTAATGCCGCAAATGCTGAAAATGTCCTCCATTTACTGTTTGACGTTCTCCTAGGCGATAGTAAAAGCTGTTCACAGCATTACGTATGACTTCAGGTGGTATATTACGTATCTCCACGGTGATTTTGTGCTTTAGATCTTCAATATTGTCCGCTCTACCCTGATAAACTTTTTCTTTCAAATATTCCCCAAGAAAGTAATCTAGGGGGCGTTAAGTCGGGGGATCTTGGTCGGCATTCAATTGTACCGCGTCTCCCAATCCAACGATTTGGAAACATTTGATCTAAGACCTGCGAACATTAATATCAAAATGTGAATGAGCGTCATCTTGTTGGAACCAAATTGCCTCATCATGTATATCTGGATCTATTTTATGAGGAAAAATCTGAGCTAGCGCAGGTATCAGTTCGAATGGTCGGAACGCTACCTGGCGTTCGACCATAAGGTTTTCTTTAAAAAAGTGGACCCAAAGTTCTATTGTTGATAATACCTGCCCATATATTAACTTTCTGAGGACGCCGCGTATGCGCTTCTGATATGCAGTGTGGATTTTCCTGAGACCAAAAGCGATAATTTTGCCTATTAACCGCTCCATTTAAATAGAACGTAGCCTCATCCGAAAAAGTTATATCCAGTGGAAAGTCATTGTTGTCGTCACACTCTCTCATCATTTCCTCACTAAATTCCAAACGCATATCATAATCGTTTTACAATAGCTCTTGAAAAAGGTATACCTTATACGGATTATATTTCTCTTCTTCTAAAAACCTTCGAATTGTAGTTCGATGAATATCCATTTTTTTGGTAAGATGTAAAAAATGCGCCCCCCCCACCCCCCCCCCCCCCCCCACCATTGTGTGGGGCTCACCCCGGGGTATACTCACTAAAAAACACACCATCAACGTAAGCTAAATGTCTCGATCAAGCCTTAAGGTTACTGGCCTGGGCCTTTTTAACCTTTGCCTATTTGTTGCTGGCTCCTCTCTGCCCTTGTGGGGCACCTCTCTGCTAATTGAGTTCTTGTTGAATCTGCCTGTGAAATCTTATGGGCGGCAGCTGACCCATAAGCTGCTATTATTTGGGCCATTTTCTAGTCCATATGTCGTTAGTCCCAGTTACATAGAAGCAGTGCTTGTGGCCTCTTCTAGTAAGCTCTCTTTCTTCTCCTTCTCCTGACAATTGCTGGGCCATACTCACACAACTGCCTGAGTTCGTCATTGCTGTATTTTGCCACCTTCTCTTAGAATTTATTTCCTTTGTCCTTTCTTAAATTAGTCCATGCTGGGTCAGCGTGGATATCAGTGTTCCTGATGTACCAAGAGGCATTCAGGGCTTTTCTCAGTGCCATGTTTTCCAACGACGCCAACCTATCCAGATAAGTTTTGGTAACCACTCCGCCCCATACTGAAGAACAGTATGTGATTTGTGGCCTTGCAACTATCTTAATAATTGTTAGATTAGACGAAAGCTCCATCTCACTCTTTCGGCAGTTTATTGGGTAAAGCAGGTTCAGTGGTCCTTTTGCCTTCAGCCTCGCCTCCGTACAATGCATATGCCAATATGCCAGCTCAGCCCACTATCCAGCGTTGCTCCAAGGTAGTTTGCCTTTGTGTCCCAGGTAATGGGGTGGTCATCAATCCTGATGTTCCTGCCCAGTCTGATAGCGTCCTCTCAGCATTGATTTAATTTTAGATCTCATGGCCCAGTTCGAAAATGTATCTATGGCTTCTTGCAAGTCAACACTGATAATATCTAGTGATATACTTCTTACCAAGAAGGCGGTATTGTCTGCAAAGAGACCAATAATACCGTTGTTGCTTGGCGGGATGTCACTTGTGTAAATTTTATACAATACCGGCCCCAGGACCGAGTTCTGGGGGTCCTCTGCTCTCACCTGCTTTACCTCACACAGAGCCTTGCCTATCCTAACTTGAAAAGTTCTACCCTTGAAGTAGTTGTATATCATCTTGCATATGCTCTTTGGTACATTGAGCCATAGCATATTGCAGATAAAGTAATCATGCCACATGTTGTCAAATGCCTTTTCTACGTCAATAAATACTCCTTCCGTCTCTATTCCATAATTAAACCCTTCAGCTATATACTCTGTGAAGCGCAAAACTTGTTGTTCTGATGAGTGCTCATTCTGAACCTGAATTGGTCAGGTGAGTTCAGTTTTAGATATTCGATAGCGTTATTGAACCTCTTCTTTATTGTTTTCTCCACCACCTTAAACATTGAAGAAAGTAAGCTTATGGGCCTATAGTTCTGAGGAAAGGTTTGGTCAAAGACAACCGAATTGTCTTTGGTTTGGTCCATCCCTTTTTTCCCGATTAGAAATATGCTGGATCGTTTCCAGCAATCTGGAAAGTAACTGAATTTCGATACAGAATTTGATATATTCGCTAGAAGGACAAAATCAACTTTGGGAAGCTCTTTCAACTTCTTATTGTTAATTTTATCCAATCCGGGCGCATTTTTCGTTCTTTGGTGTCTGATTAGATCCATAATTTCCCTTGGGGTACCAAAATCAGTTATTTTCCTATTTGTCTCAGTCCTTGCAAGCAGTTTTACTGTCTCCTCCGCTTCTTCCTCCAGTTCCATAACATCTTCCTCGTCATCAATGTCGAATTGATTTGTAGTGATTACTTCTGCGAATGCTTCGACTTTGTCAGTGTTTTGATAGACTAGTCCGTTTAATCCATGTAGAGGTGGAATGATGTTCGGTTCACTTCTGAGCTCTTTGGCCAGTCCCCAAGCTGTATCGCTAAGTTTCGACTGCCACTTACTGTTCCTATATTCCTTAAGTTTTTCACGCATGGTAATAGAATGCTCATTCAGTCTTCTTTTACAATCTTCACACTTACACCTTCCAAACCTTCCTTCTTAATTGTTTGTTGTCCCTAATTGATGTCTAAAGTTCCTTCGGCAGGTCCTCTAGTGCTTTTTTCTTAATTTCCCTAGTCGTTGAACACTCTGAATAGGCGTTCATTATATTGTCTGCCAGTACTCTAACTGCTTGCTCTAACTCCGTTTCGTTCCTGGTCTTGGTGTTTTTGATGGTTTCTTTAAGAATGTTCCTGTATCTAGTCCAATTTATGGTAGTTTTATTATGTCGCAGTTGAGTAGGCTCCCCTTGACCCAAGATGAACTTAACGGGGTTATGATTTGAAGAACCTTCACATAGACTAGAGATTTCGTACTCCTTATTTATGTTCTACATGATTACCAAGTCGAGCACTTGAGGTTGTCCGCGTCCAGACGGGTAGAAGGTAGGCTCCCTGGAGGCTGTAACCAGGGCCTCTATTTCTTCAGCTGTTGATGCTAATATTATTCCGCAAGGACATTGGTATGTACTAAACCATGATCTGTCTTTGGAATTCAAGTCCCCCATAATGACTAGTGGAACATTGCTGCTCAGTAACTTCTTGATGTCTCCACCCTGTAGTTTAGTGGTCGGCCTCTTATATACACTTCTAATCTTGAGAATCCTTCCGCTGAGCCATAGCCCTGCTGAAATGTTTTCTATTTCGACGTCGTCTAATATCCTGACTACGAGCCAACGAAATTGTTGAAGTATGAGGATTTTCATCAATTTCTAATGCTATGTCCATTTTTTTATCTTCATCAAAAGCAGTGATTTGGGCATATCACATACTGTACCGCGTTCCTCAAATTTGTGAAATATTTTATTAACTATCCCTTGTGAGATTTGGTTTTCGGGATAATTTGCATTAAATAAATCACACACTTCACGTTGACTTCTTATATTGTCTCCAGATCCAAGTAGTATTAAAATTTCGATACGCTGAGTTTCCGACAACATCATTGGGATTTTAAAATTTTGGTTCTTGACATGATATTCGATTTACAACTAAAGTAAACAATTAGCCTTTACAGCCTGGTAGATGAAAAAAGACACACAAATACCTTATTTTTTGCTTTAGCAACAATAATAATGGCTCAAATTCTTTATCTGTTGTTAATTTTTCCCAATAATCCCTCACTACAGTAGTTATTTTATAAGGCCCTAAAATCCTGGTTATTGCAAGCATAAAACTGGTTTACGTGGTATGGCTGGATTCCATTTTTCATGAGCTTTTCAACGAGCCCCACAAGATATAGGTTTCCATTTGAAAAATAAAGATGGGGTAACTGGGAGTTCGGGGGTTGGAATTTTTTTTTTCATTTAAATAAAAATGGGAAATACTCAAAATCAGTTAACGTGTTTCAGCGTTTTTTGAAAACATTGCTTGCTCAAAAGATATGAATTTTATTCCTGACCTTTGGCCATCTATGTATATACTTGCTATTAGATATACCTACCTACCAAAAGGAAAAAAGATTTATTGTACTGTTATGAAGAGTGATATTAAGATAACCAACCAAGCTGTTACTTGCTGTAGATGTAAATATTTTATTATTTTTCCATTGAAATAAAGTTACAGAAACCGTCTTGCCAAAACGACTATTTTCGACTTTCCAATATCTAATGAAAAAAAGGTTCACGTCTTAATGTTTATAACTTTATTAAAAGATTCATTAATTTTCAGAATTCTTTGGGTTAGTGGAAGTAGTGACATTATTATAAAATTGAAAGAGTTACTTACAGAAAACTCTCTACCAATTGACAGGTTATGAGCGCTTTCTGTATTTCGCTAAATGGGAAATATTCAAGACCAAGTTTGGCATTATGATAATTCAGGATAGACAACATAAAACACATTTCATTTTAAGATTTTTCGCCTGTGTTGGTTATGTTGAAACTAACCCAAATTTGATGTTGCGGTGATGGCCAAGCACTCTCAAATTTTTATGGTTTTTCACCTTACTGAAATGCTGAATATGCTTCTGTTCTGGGGCAAGAATACGTATTCATTCAGTCAAGGCAAAATATAAAATCGTGAGGCACACCCCCTATGGTGACACAATGATCTATCTTCATTGGCCGCATTTTACGCAAGTCACACCCCGTATATGGTCATTTATCAATTAGTCCGGCCGTTACTGATTTCGAGTATACCAGGTTTGATATCTCTATTTTCAAAACTAACTGAGAAAATGGCAAAAACTGTGTCATAAGATCAATGCTTTAGACCAACGCATTATTCAATATTGTGAACTACTAAAATGCATAAACCTAACTAAGTAAATATCACCTTGTCCTAAGTTTGAACTTGAACTTGAAAAATGTTATATAAACATTCACAGTTAATTATAAACGACTAGAACGTTCGACGGGAGCGATTTTAATCCTTATCAGCATTTTCTAGAATATAAATACGCAGGTAAACGCCAAATTCATCAGGCTTTCGGGTCTCTCTTATCTCCGCCCAATTAGCTAGGTGCATGCATACAGGTGCATACTATTCTAGTTGTTCTATCCCGCAACCTCATTATCTATGAACACCTGTGCTTAGGTACAGGATGATCAGTTCTTATCACCTAATCTGAATGTACAGCAGCACCCGCGGGATTTAAAAAAAGTAGTGACAGTCGAATCTACGAGTAAAGTATCAAAATTTCCAGTAAGGGGATTTTTCAAAGTAGTGCAAGTGTCTTAGAAATCTGTGTCAAACTTAAATTAAACTATTCCGTCAATGAGAGACGCTAAAAGACATACCATATAAATATTAAAACAAATACATAAATAAAAGACAACCCAGCTCGCATAGACTTCATTAATAAAACAGTGACCAAGGGCCTAGGAACACTGTAAACTAAGCCTCCCTCAAGAAGACATGCATTTAATATTAATTGGGGTATTGTTGCATTGGCCGCAACCAAGTAACAGCCAAGAGGTGGAGATATCCGCAGGAGCCACATGGAAGTTACTACCAGAAACAATAGCCTACGAGTGGTCCATCCCATTAACATACAGCATACTATGGCAGGACAACACAGAGATTTCTCCTTCCGTTAAATATGGATGCCTAGAGGATAGAGAAAATTGTAAGAGACTAAAATATATGGAGGAAATATCAGTAGCACTGGACAAAGAGTTAAATAGTTTAATAAGTAGTTGGAATATAACATTTATCTTTCATCGCAGACGGTCTCAACTGGTGTTGTGGTGTAGTAAGTAACACAGCAAAAATTGGACTGCATGGTAATTGATGCTGAAAATCTAAGGCAACATATGGATTCTATAACTAATGGTCTGGATTCAACACTGACAATCCTTGGGCAGCAATCAAATAGCATGGAAAAAGCAGAACAGGAGTCGACGAGATCACTAAAAATTACAGAAGAAAAATCTAAGCCTAAAAACATAAACCATGATCAAGAGACAAGACAAATAACGGGAACTGGGCTACATCTATGCAACCCCTAAAATAACAAACTATGTCACCTACCTAGATTGTAGAAGACTTGACAGCACATTGTCCCATGAGATGCCACAAGTCCACATTACTCTTCATCACAGAGCTCGAAGACGATGAATTTATGGTAGCATATCCACAAGAAAATATGACGCTTCAGTGCAAGGACCAAAATATGCCCATGAGCCCCAGGGGCCCTTAAAATCTACATTCCTTGTCATTGTAACCTAAAAAGCAATAAAAAAGAAATAATCTCGCAGAGGTTCCCGTGTAAAAGTGAAAGCCGGCAGGTGGCAATAACCCACGTCTTACCGGCTGCATGGGCAAAATTAAAATATTTTCTACTCAACCCTCTTTTAATCCCCAAACCTACCAAATTTCACAACATGGAGGAAGTTGATGATGACCCCTTGAAGACGAAACGATGAATTTGAAACCGGATACCACTATTGGATAGAGTGAAAAAGGTAACAATACAAACATGCACTTAATCGAAAAATTCATATTAGTGACATTTTCCGTAAGAACTCATGGGTTAGAGAGTGACAGAAAACAGGTTTTTAAAAGGATTAAAAGCAAAATCCTTTTTTACACATTAACGCTTTGCATAAAGAAAGCTTAAAAACTAACATAAGAAGTGGTGAATAAATAATATAATTATTAAAGTGTCAACCCAACCCTCAACCCATAGACTCTAGGCTATATTTTTAGCAACTCACCCAAGTAAATAGTTGTGTGGGATTAGATTTGGAACATATATTAAATTTCACATTCCCATTGTTGTATCGCACTTTTTCGAAAAAATCATTTTAATGATTTCCTGGTAAGATCTTACAAAAAATCTGTTTTCTGTCTCTCTCTAACACATGAGTTCTTATGAAAAATGCCATTAATATGAATTTTTCGATTAAGTGCGATACATCTTTGATTCTGGGATCTTAGAAGCTCTTAAAATCCGTAATAAAAAATCCAGGGCCGTATTTAAAAAAACAAAGTTGATGATGGCAGTTCAAAGACGAAACGTCGGTTTGAAAATCTGATAGCACCATCTTATAGAAAAGAAAAAGTAACAATGAGAATGTGAAATTTATTTTGTTATGTCTATTCAAATAAAGTCATAAAAAAATAAA
The DNA here is from genome assembly GCA_016904865.1 of Pissodes strobi. Classification (NCBI taxonomy): domain Eukaryota; kingdom Metazoa; phylum Arthropoda; class Insecta; order Coleoptera; family Curculionidae; genus Pissodes; species Pissodes strobi. Next base: position 21,325 of record MU182555.1, on the reverse strand, counting down.
AATGATATCGCGAATATTCGGTTTTTTCCAAATATCTTCGGAAGCGTTCGGAATTTTGAAATTTGTAAGGTGACATTTTGTTCAGCATCAAATTGCGCAACTTTGCCTCCATTTAACCGATCTCGTATCTTTTCTAGTTCCCGCGATCCCAATGATGAGGCTCGAATTTGGGACACCCTGTACAACGGCAATGTCAATTTGATGATCTGAAGAAAGAATTGCATTATTTGGAAGAAAAATATCTTCTGTGAGGTCAGTAATTGAGCAGTATGAGTGATATTTAGAATTTAATAAATTTGAAATTTTGTCAGAAATTGAAAAAGTTGTATCTCCTTTATGACCTATCAGTAGTAGATTATAGTCGGAGCGAGATCTCCCCCATCCACGTGAGGTCACGCCCATATCAACAACGCATACAGCCAATCGGAAGCGAAACGATTATTTACTATTTTAAAATGTCTAATATTTCACTTCACGCATGGCCCTCCGCTCGCTTCGCTCGCTCTGGGGTTCAATCAAACAAAACTAACTCAAACTCACCCAAGGCATGCCCAAAATGGAGAAAAAAAATAAAATGATTCTGTTATTCCATGCTCAGTCAGTAATCAACTGTAAGATGTTTAGATAATGAAAAGAGTCTGCGTATACACTCATTCATTAAAATCAAGTATGAAACTATGATATGATGAACCATTCACCATGCAAAGCTTCACGTGTAGTATATGCTCCCGGCATTGGTTTACTATTTCAAAATGTCTAATATTTCATTTCACGCTTGGCCCTCCGCTCGCTTCGCTTGCTCCGGGGCGCAATAAAACAAAACTAACCGAGACTAACCCAAATGTATGAAAGAAATAAACATCCTTAAAAAAAATTTAATTTCTCGCCATTGGCGGGAATTGAACCACTGCGCCACCAGACGAACTGAAAACAATTCATTGGGATAGTTTTCTTTGGTTGCGCCCAGGGCCATGCGTGAAATTAAACATTAGACATTCTGAAATAGTAAGCCAATACCGGTTGCATTTACTGCATGTAAAGTTTTGCATGGTGCATGGTTCATCATTTCATATTTCATAGTTTCATAATTGATTACAGTGAATGGGTGTGTACGCAGACTCTTGCTACACATAGTGATAGAACTACTGTAGTAACTCGTATAATTAATTATTATTTTTCATTTTATTTTATAATACTTCTTCATAAACTGTAAAGTTTTTAATAATATATACATAGGGCTTTCTCAATAACACCTCTGAGACGGTTTTGGATTTCTCCGTATCAAAAACGATACAAATTCGATAATAAAGCCAATTTTTAATTAAATATTAAACAGTTTACCTATTACTTTAATATATGACAAAAAGAACTGTTACGAAAAGACAACGATGAGGGCCAAATCTGCGAAATAGGGTATTCTACGAAGAAGAATTCAAGTAACCTAGCACCTCTAGGCTGAATATAAGGAGAGCAAAAAAAATGAGAAATTGTATTAAAACTGTGATATTTCTGAAGATGGGTACAAAGTTATGAAAAACCTGATTATTGATACTCTGAAAGTAGTGTTAACCTATCGATTCCCTGCCAATGAGCAGGTGATCTGCAATTGTAGTATATACAGTGTAACGAAGTTACTATATTTTTTGGGGAATAGGATGCACTACGGATTAGCTTTCTTATTTTACGTGCTATTAACATCATTCTTTTTCATAAAATATAATTTGAATATGCTAAACTCAATTCTATAAAATATTCCGTCGCGAAAAGCCGGGAAATCGGTTTTCACTTTTTCCGTAGTTCTCGTGCAGTACCAGTAGAGCGTCGCGATCTTCGTCGCATCACGCTGCGCGTGAGGTTCCCACCTGTCGGCCGGCCGATGACGCGATCGCGACGATCCCCACTACGGGTCGAGCTAACAAAACCCGGCGGCATCGCGCTAAACAGGCAGTACCCTCCCGGGGTTCTAGAGTGGAGTTAGTCGGCAATCGAGAGGCAGTCTAGTCCGCAGCTTGACACCGAGCAAGCATCATCCTTCACCACTTGAAGAAACCGCCGACCAAGCCCAGCTCCAGACAAACCGGGAAGGACCGACCGACCGAGCAGGTAAATATCCGTCGTACCGTATTCCTGGTCCGTGATCCTTTCCCTATTGGCAAGTGGAGTAATCCCGGCCATCCTGCCTTGGCAAGCGGAGTAATCCCGGCCATCCTGCCTTGGCAAGCGGAGTAATCCCGGCCTACCGTAGTGTTCCCGGCTCCCCTATTGGCAAGCGGAGTAATCCCGGCCATCCTGCCTTGGCAAGTGGAGTAATCCCGGCTAAGTATTCTTCCAAACCAAGTCCAGGCTTCACGTCCGAGTTAGGGAACCGTTCTGCTGAACCAACCGTGTCATAGAGCTGGAGCTATTGAGAACCGTATACCGTATTTATCGTAGGGCTTCTGTACCGTATCTACTGCCACACGTACCGTAGGGCTTCCGGACCGCTACAGTTTACCGTATCTACTACCGCACTTATCGTAGGGCTTCCGTGTCGCTACCGTTTACCGTAGTTACTGCCATATTTACCGTAGGGCTTCCGTACCGCTACCGTTTAACGTAATTACCAACATAGTTACCATGGGGCTTCCGCACCGCTTCAGTCTACCGCGCGGCTAGAGATTTCGATTATTTTACTACCGTTTGAGTTTTCTTACATATTACCGGGTTGGGTCGCTTAGAATAAGTTGTCCGATACTTTTAGCTATAAGGAAGTTAGGTTTATACTTACTGTCGGATAAACACGACCATTATTTTGTTTACACGGAGTGTTTCATTTACCAGGGACCGATTCCGATTATTTAAAAACCGAACCTTGGACAACCGTTTCTCTACTGTCTAAAGGCTACCCGATAGGCGAACAACGATCCCCTTTGTCGCTGTAAATATCAAAGGGGTGGCGCCCGAGAAAACCGAAATACAGGAGGTCGCAAAAAGTAAGTAAAGGGCGCCGTTACAACAGTGTAACCCATAACTAATGACCGGTAGAGTAACAGCAGCTTCTTTATGTAAAAATATTACAATTTATCCAGTTAGTGAAATTCCGCAAATAAATAGTCACTTTAAAAATTTTAGTTATTTCCCCAAATTTTGGTGATTGGGAATTTTTTGGGGTGAAGAATTCAAAGCTCTCCACTGTTTTGCTCTTACATGTAGTGGGCGCCACCTACGTCACTTTGTGTGTCTTTAAAACCTCAAATTTTTGATGCTTTTATTTTTTATAAAAATATCTATTATCCAGTTTTTTTACATAAAAATGGCCCGTTAGTTGTGTGACCTCTGCATATAAGAAATGGGTTTTCAGATTTCACTTTAGATACATATCAACAAAGGCTACCCAAGCAACATTCAGCCGAAAATTTGAAAGCAATGCTTACCAGTGTCATATTATTCACTAAATTCCAAAAAAAAATCAAAAAACATAGTCGTAGATATGATATATAAATATAATAGGGAATTACCTGATTCGTAGATTAGGTGGTAACAAACATGAAATGGTTGTTCAAACTACATATAATTGGTGAACTTTATAAAAATATTGGGAAATATTAGACGAAATATAAATCTCATTATAGCGCTTCGAAGACTTTTATTTTAATGTAATATTACGGAACCCAGGTTTTTATATAAATTATAAATTATGTGATAATTATAAAACGCTACTGAAGTACCTTTAGGCTATAAATTTAATTGAAAACTCTGGAGCAAAGACTAAAACAAAGTGATCCAAACGCGTTAAAAGCGTCAGGTTCGGTCTTAATGGAAGCTATTTATTTTAAACAATCCGAACATACTTGTTTATTAAATTAACAATGGGCGATTCATTTAAATTGGGTCCTTTTAAATAATAAATACAAAGCAACCACTCAAAGTTCCCTCTCCGCCAAATAATATTAAAATGTAGCGTTAGCAGTCACGGCTTGGAAAGGCTATTTCTCTTTATGGAAATAGCATCGCCGCCGTTGGCATATTTTTTGAACTTGGCCAGAATTCATATTTATGATGTACGTTATATACACAATCCATTTTCCAAGAAACATTTTGAAGAATCGCTTTTTCCTTCCAGAGAATCTTTATATGATGTGAAGATAATGACAATTTATAGATGTTTGTTTCGTTATTATGTCTGTATATACGCGGGGAAGTTTGATGGTGGTGTTCTTTTCTTAGCTAACTAGAATGTAGAATCATTACAACCACTTATGAAAAAAGCGCAACTGGAAAGGGTCTTATATCACAGGCATACTGTAATTCCAACATAACTCTATTTGAATAGATGGCGGTTGATATCAATATGACAATATATATAAATTGATATTGTGAACTGCTAACAAGTCCTAATTAATTATTACCCTGTCCTAAATTTGAGCTTGAACTTGCAAAATAATTATAGACAACGCGATCGCACAACGCAGGAAATTATGAATTTTAAAGTTGCAATGGTCAGCAGATTATATTATATGAACTTACAGTGCCCAAACTCATCCCAAGGATGTCCTAAACATGAGGAAAATTCTGGACGCCTAAGATTATTGCACCAAAATGCATTGGTTGGAGGAAGGTGAATTTGTTTCTCTCCGAGTTGTGATTTTATGCCATGCGCAGTCTTTTGTAGATCTATGTGCAGGGGAGGTCGAGCTGCTATTTTATCAAGGAAGGATTTAGAGTGCAAAGAGGTAGTTACTGTAGGAAATATGTCTATTTCGAATATCATAGAAATGTGTTGTAGGTATTTACGTACCAAAATATAAAGTTTATGTAGTTTCAGTTTATAGATCACCTTCAGGCTGTTTTACAACATTCTTAGATGTACTTGAATGTTCTCTGAGTAGTCTGGGCTGTGGAGGTAACATGATCATTGCTGGTGATTTTAATGTTTTGTTTGGCACGGAGACTTGTGAGTGCATTGATCTTTCTTGCCTAATGAAGTCCTTTGGACTAACACAGTTAATTTATGGTCCCACAAGGCAATGAGTTTTAGTGCTGATGACTGCCTGGCGCAGATCGTGAAGACTGGCCGGTCAGATCACCGGGGCCAGACTGTAGACTTTCATGTTGTGGAGACTGAGAAGACTCCGGCTGTTGGGCGGATGCCTTGCAGGCTATTGACGGATTTGGGTAAGCTTCATTTCTTTAATTAGGTGGAGGCTCTTTCATGGGAGTTCATTGATCATCCTGATATCCCCATTGATGATAAGTTCACCATATTTGTAGCTCATCTCATCGAAGCATATGAGAGGGCTTTTCCACTAAAATATCTCAACAAGAGGGTGTCATTGTGCGGGGTGATTTAATGCAGACCTGAGAGCACAGAGGGAAGTTGTGAGAAAGTGGGCTGAGTATATCAATATCAGATCCCCCAATTTAAATCAATATTGACAAAACGGAGGAAAACTTACCGGAGTGCCATTAAAGCTGCAAAAATTACTGCGAATAACACTCTTATAAACAATTCTTTTAACCCTGTTAATACAATGTGGCAGATACACAATACCTACAGGGGTAAAAACTATAAGGATGTTGGTGAGTCTTCTATACCACCAGATACATTCAATAATTTCTTTTCCACCATTGCCTCTGAGATCCAGAACCAAATTCCTCCATCTGTAGAAAATATTCCCCTTCATAATGTTCCCTCTTTTGAATTTGTTGAAGTCACATTCATTGAAGTAAGGGATATAATCTTCAACTTAAAAAATAAAAAAAGTAAGAATCCCTTTGGCTTTACTGTTGATTTAATTAAAAGCGTAAAGGATTTGTTGGTTTCACCTCTTACCAGACTATTTAATCAATGTATACGAAATAGCACTTTTCCAAGCATCATAAAACATGCCACTGGTGTGCCAATCTTTAAAAAAGGTGCAGTGGATGACTATAGACCAATATCTCTGCTTCCTCTGTGTCTCAAAAATATTTGAAAAATATCTGGCTACCAGAATTGCCCAGTTCTTTGAATCCAACACCCTTTTCACTGATAGGCAGTTTAGCTTCCGGAGAAACCTGAGTACTTCAACATGAATTCTAGATCTTTCTAATTACATTTATGATGCTTTTGAGAGAGGTGACTCAGTGGCCGCTGGCTTTTGCGACGTTAGCAAGGCCTTCGGTTATGTCTCCCACGCCCACCAGGCTTTGACACAAAAAATGTCTCTCTTATAAAAAGTTACCTCAGTGAACGGTGCCATAGAGTTCGGGTCGGTGCGGTGGGGTTGATTCGGAGGAGAATCAATTGGGCGTTGAGGTGCCACAGGGATCGGTCCTTTGATTTTTGTTGTTTTTGATTTATATCAATGACCTACCCTGGGCCGCTCCTGGATTGCACTTTATCGTCTTCGCTGATAGCACCACAGTTGCCTGCTTTGCTGGAACTAGTGCAGAAGCGGAGGGTATGACGAGGCAGGCACTCTGGAGAGCTGAACGGTGGTTCTCATGTAACAAACTGTTCCTAAATTCATCCGAAACTCAGAAAATGCCTTTTTCATGTCGTATCGGGATACAGAGGGCATTGTTGAAAATGTTAAAATATCTTGAGGTCTATCTGGAGCCTGGAATTCGATTGAATGCCGATGCCTATATTGCTAGATTGGGAAGCAATATATTCCTGTTAAGGGGGCTGGCGAACTGTGTTTCTCCAGCATCATTTAAGCAGGCTTATAACTCCTTATGTCCTCTCACTTGACTTCTTTATTCTACTTATTAATAGAAAAACAAAGTATAGGGACGTGGATATTTTGAAACACTTTTTTGGGTATATAAAGCAACATTGGAAGCTCATGGATATACAGGGGAAATAAAAAAATATATTAATCTTAAATAATTAAGTTCACCCCTTTTGAAATATTCGCATTTAAATTGTCGTCGAAATTAGCTAGCAATAAGTTTTATCATTTTATTTTTGAAATGCTACTTTTATTAATATACGTTGCAAATATGAGATTTAAGTGCTATTCTGGTCCCTTCGCCAATTAATAGGATACAACTACTTTAATATAAATCCTAGATAATATTTAAGATGTATGTTTGGCGTCCTACAATTCATTGAAAAGGGCCAAGGCGCTGCCACCTTGAAGGCCGTAAATCAGCAAACAAAATGTCATGTCATAACTCCGTGGTTTCTTCAGTTTATTCAAGCAGAGACAAGAGAGAGACTGGTAACTGGCTCCGTAAATTTATCTACAATTTGTTTTTATCTCTTTTTGTTTCATCTAGCTTACTATACTTATTTCCTTGTCATTCATCTAGGCAGGCAAATGTAGATGGAGCAGTCATCGCTATCCTCGCGGTTGCCAAGTTGCCTCCAGTTTCTGTATATAAATTTTGATATTCTTTTTTGGCCCACGCGTGATTAAGAAACAAAAGATATACCACGAATCAAAAATTTTAAATTTGGCAACGCTGCACCAAAACGGCGCGGCGACGCGCCAGGTTTGGCATTTTTGTAATGGCCGCTTTGTTTGGTTCGGCTGTTTACGTAAATTATTAACTTTTATCAGTGATTACCAATGTATATTTATAAAATGATATTATTTAATTTGTGCTTTTTAACAGATAATTTAAGACAATGGTAAAATGTGAAATGAAGTGTATTGAAGTGTGAATCTGCAACGTCTGTGTCTTTATCATTGCACTTGTCATTCAGTTGAACTTATGCCACTTTCCATTGTTTTTGCTTTCATTTCTTAAAGAAAGATTACCCAGATATAATATTCGAAAGTAGCATTAGTGCAATTTAATTAAATTTCTGTCAAATCCACTTAATCAATAATTAAAATCCTTCACAATTAGTAAGTATAACCATATTCATGTTTATATTAAATTTAATAAATGGTATGTAAGATTCATAGTCTATTTTGGCCATTCAGTTTTACAGTGTTATTTCTTTTAGTGATATTGATTCGTATTGTCTGTATATCAAAACCAACTACCAGTTTGAGTTATATGTGAGTATTTGAATCGCTTTATGCAGAAAGGGCTTAAGTCAATTTTTATTTTGGCGGGAACCAATTCTATATATTTAAGAATCTCCAAATTTTGAACAAATAAAGAAAAAAGAAAGGAAAATATTACTTAATTTGAATTTGGCGAGCAAATGACAGCGTCCGCCTCGCGCCATCTGCGTTCACTTGCCCTGACGACAGACAATGAAGGCAAAGCAGCTTTCTCTCTCCCGGATTATTAATTAACATTGAGTTGCGCGTTTCTCCCTTGTCTCTGGTTTAATATCTAAATTAAGGGAATTCTGCAGGATATGTATGTACTAATTCAAACAATCTGATTGGTCCTTTTCCTACAACATTGATGTTTTGCATCCTTTTCTAGTGAAGTTTGCATATTTTTATTGAGAAATCTTCGATTTACGGTCGGTTGTACACAAAGTCTTTAGAGAGTTGTACCAGAATCATGAGGTGACGTTCTCTTCTTTTTGGCTCTTCTGTATTTATCACTAATGCCCGGTTTCTGAAGTACCAGATATCTAGTGTATAAAGTTATGAGGCCTATAATTACTATGGTTACAATTGTATTAACAATCGTTGTCATAGGAAATATTTGAAGAATAGAGTTATCCATACTTTCAGAAACTGGGCATAAGTAAGCAATTGTTCTTATATTGTCACGAGTATCTTTGGGGGTAGCGCGTTGATTTAAAAGAATAACTTCTCAGAGAAGAGCCTCGTCGCGATTAGTACAATGACGGGGTCTCAATGCTTCCTTTAATCTACCACTGAATGTTCTACTCGTAAGGACATGTCTTGTTTAGTGTGCCGGGGGTTAACTGAGATAGACCGGGATCGCGTTACGTGGGGTAAGAAGAGATGATAAAGTAAGCACGTTTAGTTTATATCAATAACAATGTATTAACGATAAAACTTTAACAACAATTATTGGTCAGAGAAAATGAGATTCTATTATACCCGATTACTACGGTGCTCATGTTTTCTCGATTTGAGGTACTGTTTATAGGTCTTTGTTTACTGTCTTATAATTTATAGTTTTTCTTAAGGGTTGGGTTTTATTTAAGAGCACTAAGAGTTTTCACTAAACGTTTTAACTGACTATTTAGACACTTGTCTTTCTCAACACTCTGACAAACTTCTTGTCAAGACTTTACTATGGAGGTTGTGCAACCCCTGGCCCCAGCAGTCGTCAAGTAACTAACCGGTACCAGGTTGGGTAGGAAAGGAATTGAACCTAAAGCAGTCGTATGACTAACTCTAGGAGCGCATAGAACCCAGAAGGCAGTCGTCAAGTGACTAACCTTGGGAGCTGGAGGTGAGACTAAGTCTGCCGAACTGAGG
>MU182555.1:0-11983 GCA_016904865.1 Pissodes strobi | reverse complement strand
GACAGGGTGATATTTGTTTAGTAGCTTATGCATTTTAGTAGATTACAATATTCTTCCTCATGTGCTGACAAATTGTTTCTTTTTAGAAACCCTCGATTTATGTTTATTTTTTTGGTAGCTATAACCTATAGTTGCCTTTAATTCATAAAAAAATAGTATTCCATACGACAATTGTCGAAATTTGCGCCCAAAATGGTACTAGACACCAATCTGCAGTACTTATTTCCATAAAATTGTACTTAGATCTCGCAGCAAAATGTAAGCGATAGGGGGGAATTGAGTCATTTAAGGAAATATCAATCAATCAATCATTTATTTGTGTCAATATATCGAAAGTATTTACACACGTCAAAAAGATAGAGAGAGATATAGTTCATTCATATACGAAACTTTTTGGAAAAAACTAACTATAATGGAAATTATAAAAAAAAATAAGAAAAATCATTTGGTTCCCATTATACCACGCGGGTAATGGGAGAGGCCTAGCGAAGACATAGGAACAAGCTGAATCTAAAGAAATGATAAACAGCAGCATCAGCAATAATTATTTTTAGAAAATGGAAACGATATATTGAACCAGAGGTTGAACGCTAGTTCTTTCTGTCTAAACAAAAATGATAGACATTTTTTTTATCCTTCAGGATTCTTTGTACCAGATAATTCATCAGAATGTGCCCAAATTCCATAACTAGTGCATCGATACCAGATAATTCATCAGTTTTTCCAACATGGTTACATATAATATGTCGATTTTCGTCATCATTAAGATCATTATATTCATGGGCATTACACAATCCTGTTTCACTAATTTCACTTTCCAAAGTTGACGATGCATCATAAACCGCTATTTTCGCTTCTGTTAAGTTTTTATTATTTCTTGATATAGGGTTTTTGCTTTACTTGGCCACTGAATATCCACATTTTCTGGTGATGAACACTTTAAAAAAACTTTTCCCTAATTGTTTGGGGTTTCCCTCGGTTTGCTCTTTTGTTCTCGTTCTGGCCTTTCCTGTTGCATGTCTTAGGAAATATTTTCATAGAAGTGTTAGTTAAAATTGTGGAATGTTGTTTTGTCGTGAATTGTTTTTAGGTTTTTATTGTCATTTTCGGCTCAGGTTGCATTGAAAGAATGTTAGAAATTGATGAAGTGTCAAGGCTTTTATCTGTTCTGTCTTCATCCTATGCTGAACATCCGGGTTAAGGCTTAAAAGCGGGTTCTGGTACCCTTTATCTGATCTATCAAGTTTTTTGCTCGAGCTCATAGAATTATATTAGCCTTTAAACTCAGTGAAGTCTATAAAAGAAGTGTAAGTATTGCTCATGCATTTATATTCTTCAGAACAGGGTAGCTACAAATTACTTGTGCTAGATTCATAAAAACTGGTGCTTAATTGTAATTTTTTGGTTCCCTGTAATCAGGCTTTTTGCATTGTATATTTGTGGAGTCTGTGCAATGCTGTACTGACTCTTCTGTCGTGAACCGTTTTTAAGTTTAGTGATTGTTGTCATTGGTTTTTATTAGAAATATTTAATTTATTCAGCATGTCTAATCGTTTTTTTACTTCCATCAATATCGTTCGTATATTCAAACCGTTTCCTATACATTTTTTGTAAACGCACAAATCGTTGCCGTTCATACCTGACAATTTTGGAAAGATTATAACGGGCGGATCATTTATTAAAATCGACACATTTATGTGTTCTCGTTTATCTGATTTGTCATCAATCATATTCACTTCTGTAACTGAGCGCGCTATTTTTTGGGTGTGAAACAAGAATTAATATTTTTTCCGTCGAATATGTACCTCTCAGCAAAAAAGCGGCACGATAGGTGAAATGAAATATGGTCTTCCTTGAATAAGTTTACCTCTCATTTTTTTTATGCGGCACTGATGATCAATTAGACGCGAAACAGTGCTTATTGCTAGTATTTATCTTTAATCTAATGCGCAATAAATTTCAATCGAACTTCGTTGATTGTGAAACTTGAGTAGGGGGAAGAAGGTTAAATGTTAAAAAACAATCGGCTTTCAAAAGTACCTTAAATTACTAAATAAAATCAATATTTGGTTCTTGAAGGCATTCAAGTTTTTATATTTCTTAATGACACACACGCAAGGTCTTCTGAGTCTCCAGTCTAGTTAAGTACTCTTTAGTCTAGTTATAAGGCAAATATTTTCAAACTTAGTTTCGAGTGTTTAAAAGAACTTCTTCCCAGTCAATTTACATTCACCCTATCTAATACTTTATCAATATGATCTTAATTTTAATAGTATATTCAAAAATATCATTCAAAATCATAATGAGTCAATTAAAATAAATAAAACTTCTCTTAACTCCTCCGATAACTTAATTTTTATGAGGCCATTTAATTTTAGACATAATTCGCTTCAATTAGGACTTCAAAAGGAAATTGATTACTTCGCTCGGATATATTCCAGAATTTCCCGAATTTATTTTCTTGTTTGCATTTCCCCTCTTTTCATATTTCAGCAAATTGATAATAAATTTGAAAATAAATTTTAAATAAATATAGAATTCAGCAGTTTGTATTTATATCCAGATTGATATTAAGGGATGGTTATAAGCTAAATTATTTCTTTTGTTCAAAGAGTAATTGTAAAAGATATTTTCACTTTGTCATTATATAAAACATATTTACAAACATTATATTTTTTCCTACGATCGTGCGGAAAAGTAATAGTTCAAAAGATAGATCTTTTATAGTTTCAGGCAGGCGATTACAGAACTGTACCGCCATACATTTAGGACCATCCCTGCATCTCTCCAAGCGCTGGTAACTCGGTACAAGATCCTGTTTATTTCTGGTTTTATGGAAATGTACCTGTTCGTGTGTTTGATATTGGGAAATATGGGTTTTAATATACAGTGTGGCCCAAATTGGGTATACATGTATGGGTATCTTCTAAACTATACGAGATAGAAAAATGGTTAAATGGCGAAAGTTGTAGGCCATTCAATTCCCAATTCAACGCCATTTTGATAACGATTTTCTCTCTTTCTGTTTTTGAGATATTTTGAAAAAATCAAAAAGTTGTATTTTCGAAAAAGCGCTGTACTTTTTTTATTTAAACATATTTTTAAAATCTGTAAAAACATTGTTAGGACAACTTTTTACGCTCGATGCACCCATGTAATCAGTTTTTAGTTCTGACGTTTCGGTTCTGAGAAACCATCATCAACTTCGGTTTTTCTTATGGCGGTCATTTTGTTTTTTAGCACATTTAAAAAGAACATATTTTTTCCTTTCTTATGATGTATAACACTTTATAAAAATATTTTATTTTTATGTCAAAAAACGACAAAGTTAATTTTTAACTGAGTTGGCCATGACGGCGGAGGCCATTTGCCGTAATAAATGTAGTTGCTATGGTGATTCGGCGGCATTTAAGTCATTTTACTGAAAAGTGACATTATTCAGTCAAAACGCTATTTGGTAGTTTTTGTTTAAATTTTCATAAATTTTGATTTCTAAATATCGCCACGCGATATGCCAGTGAAGAAAAATATGACATATTAGAATGTTATATTAAATGTAATAGAAATACAAATCTTGCCACCGCCGACTATTTGGACCTGTATCCTGAGCGGCAACAGCCAAGACTATTCGCGAGGCTTGATCTGAATTTAAAAAAATTATGGAAGCTTTGAAGTACCAACGCCAAAGAAATATCAGAAGGGCAATCAAGCTCGTGACGATGACATTAAGGATATTTTAATGCGAACCCGACGACGTCGACGAGAGTACGTGCGAGGGAAATACTTATACCAAGAACTACTATCCGAACAGTCTTTAAAGAAAACAAATATCGTCCTTATAAACCTACTATTGTTCAAGTTTTAAAGGAAACAGACCCAAGGCGATTATGATTTTCAAACTGGTTTGTAAACCAATGTCATGAAAACCCCAATTTCAGTATGAAGATTATTTGGACCGACGAAACGTTTTTCAGCAACTGCGGAGCATTCATTATTGTGAATATCCATTTTTGAGCCACTGATAATCCTCACCAAGTGGCAGAACGTAGGCCACAAGTAAGATTTGGCTTTAATGTCTGGTGTGGTGTGTACGATAAGTCTACATAGTCCGTAAAATATTTACAAAGTCAAATAGTATAATTTGTTTTTAGATAATCAACTTATAGGACCATTCATTTACAATTAAATAATGTTATATCAAACCGGGGTCATGTGAATTGACCAGCTGGGTCCCCGGATATTACACCCCTCGGTGTAATCTTTGGGCAAAGTTTACAGAATAAATATAAGTTGCCTCGCTCACTGTCGAAACTTTAATGCATTGAGATCACAAGCGTGCGGCAGATACCTGCATATTCTGTAAACTTTGTACTTTGTACCGTCAAATACCGTGAACAACTGTGTATGCGTATGCATCGGCGGTGGCTGGGTCCTTGAGCGGGACGAGGTAGTGAGGTATAGCCGGTTTCGCGTGGTTAGATTAGTTAGTTTGGGTATGTTAATAGTAGTAAGTTGTAAAGTAAGCAGTTATGAACAGAAACCGATACTTATATTTAGAACGATAGTTTGGAAATTAATAGCAAATATTGATTTGTACGGCAACCGCCCTCCGTAGCAACTATTGCTAAAGCCAACTCAATATTGTTTCAATATTATTTTGTCCTTTGGTCACATGGCTTCCCAAGGCTTCTGTAATTTCATAGGTCCATAACAGACTTGTCTTAAGGCCTGAGTCTTGAGTGTTGACTGTCAGGATTGAGTTCCAAATAACTGGCGGTGCTACACTTGTATTCCTATTGCATTTAATATAACATTCTTAACATATTGATATTTTTTTAATGATGTTTGGCAGGGCAGCTAATATTAAACTTACCTTTTAACAAATATTAATAAAAACAAAAATTACTAAAAAGGAAAAGTTAAATTCAATGTTTGTCTGATCAATGTTTCGTATATTTTTCAGTAAAATAACTATGAACACTAGCAATATTTGTTTTGTACCGCAAATGGCCTCCGCAGTCATGGCCAACCCAGCTAAAAATTAAATTTGTCGTTTTCTGACATAAAAATAAAATATTTTTATGAAGTGTTATACATCACAAGAAAGGGAAAAAAAATTTCTTTCTAAATGTGCTAAAAAACAAAATGGCCGCCATAAGAAAAAAAGAAGTTGATGCTGGTTTCTCATAACCAAAACGTCAGAACTAAAAACTGAATACATGGGTGCAACGAGCATAAAAAGTTGTCCTAACAATGTTTTTACAGATTTTAAAAATATCTTTAAATAAAAAAAGTACAGCGCTTTTTCGAAAATACAACTTTTTGATTTTTTCAAAATATCTAAAAACGAAAAAAGATCAAATCGTTATCAAAACGGCATTGTATTGGGAATTGAATGAACTAAAACTTTCCCCATTTAACCTATTTTCTATCTCTTATAGTTTCCAAGATACCCATACATGTATACCCAATTTGGGCCACACTGTATATGAGACTTTCCAGTATAAAGACCGAAGGAAGAGTCAAGATTCCCAGGGCAACAAAAGCAGGCCTAGAATCGGCCTCATAGGAAAGGCCTGCCACAATCTTGACTGCTCTGCGTTGTAAAGAAAACACCTTTGAAGCCCCCGGGCTGTGTCCCCATACAATAATTGCATATGGGAGAAGTCAAGTGAGAAGCGCTTTAAAATTCACCCTCATTTCGTTAGTTTTTTTTATTTATGTGATATCTCAAACGAGCGCCCAAACAAAGTAAATCAATTAGGGGTACGTTTGTAAAAATAAATCCGAGGTGAATAAAATATACAACACTAAGCAGATTTCTAATGCCTTTAATAAAATTAATGCGCTCTTATACAGAGTTCCCGCAAAGGACGTTTTTCGACCAAAACGAATTAAGTCTGAGATAGATTTTTCCACCTGGGACTCCTGCCGAGGCGATTTCATTTGAATTTCCATTCTTAAATTTGTTTTTGTTCGACAAACTGTCCGGAAAGAAATCGATGTGTCCATTTGTTTCATGATCGGTTGGGTTGAATATTTATAGGTTTGAAAGATTTTTTTATTAGAAGACTTAAAAACGAAATCTTGTAACGTTGCACTCACTACAGACGCAATACATAAAACATCTTACACAAACTAAGACAGAGTATACAAAATAATAGGGACTTAGGGCTATGTACATGAATCAAAGTGCATTGGCGGCAGCAATAATTGTGCTAGTCGAAGCGTGATGGTTACATTGATGATGTACCTTCAACAATTTAATGTCCACGTGATACATTGTATTGTTTCCATGAAAGTTCGGATAGGCTTGCCAGACGTACTCCTTTTTGTGGTACAATATCTACCCTCTTTTTCTATATAGAATTTTAAAAATACCCTTCTTCTAAAAATCCAGAAAGGGTACCGACAATACCGCATTTCAAGACGAGCGTATTTGTTATACAAAAAAAATTATCAATACATTGATAAAAAGTTTCTAGAGTTTTTGAATTAAAAAAAATGTTCCATCTTTTGAACAACTTACTACTGTGTTCTGTATTGGATAAATTCAATATTACCGGCGTCAATTGTGACTAGATTTTTGAAGAATTTATTTTTCTTAAAACGGCATTTATTTTCCTGGACAACATTTTTAAACTCATTTGAGACTCCCAACCTGGAAAAAAATATTAATTCTGTTTATGCACTTCCTACTTCCTCATTCAACTCAGTGTTCCCATACTTTCAGATTAATAATTCCCTTGATGGATGCCAAAAATTCCCTATTTCATGTATTTTAAAGCTAAAATTCCCTGCCCCAATGTTGTCATTAAATGATAAAGAACTTCATACCAAAAATAGCTTCTTTTTTTATTACGTAACAAAAACTAACAAAAAACAATTTTATAAAAAACATAATAGAAATTCTCTAAAAAAATTAAATATATCCTTTAGAGGACATAAAATATAAGTAAACGTAAATAAACTTTAAATTCAAATTCAAATTCAAATATTTATTCACAATAATGCGTACAAAAAGAATACAGTATTCTTGCACGTCCAATAAAAAGAAATAGTAAAATCATAAAATCTTAGTAATAGTGACATGATACAAAGATATAGTAAATATTAAATATGACCTAACTGACAAGACTACAGATTACGATGGTTACAAACAAATTAAATATATACAGTCTAGTACCTAAGAGACAGAATACAACATCACAAATATCAAAAATAGGAGAGTTTTCTCACAATGCTCTACATGTGTATAATATTTTCAAAATATTCATCCTCTTTATAGAAGGCATTCCTCTTAAGAAATGCCTTTACTCTAAACTCATATGTCTTTAGGTCAAGTGATCTAACTTCGTTAGGTAGGGCATTAAGGAATCTTATTCCATAATGATTTGACCCATCCCTGGCCTGTGTTGTTCTGCTATGATTAGTAGATAACTGATTTCTACCCCTAGTATTATAGGAATGAAAATCTAGATTTTGGGTATATTCATTCAGATGCTTCCTTACATGAGTGAGACAGATGTATATATACAATGATGGCAATGTTAGTACCCCTAAAGACACAAAAGCCCGTCTACAACACTGTCGGTATCGCAAGCCAGACACAACCCTTACACATCTCCTCTGCACTGCAAAGACTCTCCTAGCATGAGCAGAGTGACCCCAATACAGCAGACCATATGCCAAATGACTATGGACACATGCATAATAAGCATTTAGCAAAACACCCTCCGAAACACACTGCCTCAGGTTCCTAAGAACATACATCCCCTTGTTCATCTTTTTTATAACACTATCACAGTGTTCTGACCAAGTTAGTGTAGGATCGAGTAAAACTCCAAGAAATTTTGCCTGTCAGTGATTCCGAATCAAAGTTATAGGGCCTGAGACAGAATGTAAGGGTCTGCGCCTTTGCCTCGTTCATACACAGCTCATTGGCGAGGAACCAATTACAAACACAATCCTGTAGGTCCATTACCAACTCTCTCAATGCGGCCAGGCTATCGGCAGAGCTAACAGCAGTAGTATAATCGACAAAAAGGATTACGTCAGTAGAGGGAGATGTCATACAGTAGTTTATGTCATTAATAAATAGCAGAAAAAAAACCGGCCCGAGGACAGATCCTTGTGGCACTCCATAGGTGACTGGAGCCATAGAAGAGGTTTTCCTATTATATGACACATACTGCTGTCTATCAGCAAGATAAGACTCTACAAGGTGCAATCTGCCATCAGCAAAGCCACATTGTTTCAACTTCTGAAGCAAAAGGTCATGTGACACACAGTCAAATGCCTTAGTGCGGTCAAAAAAGAGAGCCTGTGCATACTTTTTACTTTCAAAACATTCCTGAACAAACGAGGCCAAGTGACTGATAGCTGCAGTAGTTGATTTATTAGTGCGAAACCCAAATGCCTGGGATTAAAGAGATTGTGTGTCTCAAAGTAGCTACAGATCTGACCCTTTAGAACTGACTCAAAGATTCGGCTAAACAAAGGAAGAATGGAAATTGGTCTCAATATCACCATTCTTATAGACAGGGACCACTCTTGCAATTTTAAGCGAATTTGGAAAAGAGTTAGAGGCTATGCAGTAGTTAATCAGTTTTGTTAAGGGGTAGATAATTATTTCTTTAATGCTCTTAATAATTTTAGTTGTTAATTTATAATGGTCTCTTTTTGTGCTTTTTTTAACACTTCTAATTACTTCCCTCATTTCAACAAAAGTTACTTACTTGAATGTGAAGGGATCACCCAAATTAGGAACCATAACCAGGTAGTTAAGGAGATCAATATTGCTATTATAGGCAAGGAATTTATGATGCCTAGTGCAACATTTGAAAAGTAATTATTTTGTTGGCTATGGGGATCCTGGTTGTTGGATTATTATTTCTTATAATTTCCCAAATAGCTTTACCCTTATTAGTAGCATTATTAATATATGTATCATTTGCTAGTTTTTTGCTGTTTTCTAATTTTTTCTTATAATTTTTTTTTAAAGTTTGGATTAAATTATTAGGTACTAAGTCAGGCCTGTCACCTTTT
The DNA here is from genome assembly GCA_016904865.1 of Pissodes strobi. Lineage (NCBI taxonomy): Eukaryota > Metazoa > Arthropoda > Insecta > Coleoptera > Curculionidae > Pissodes > Pissodes strobi. The sequence continues at coordinate 2,935 of MU182555.1, read as the reverse complement.
AACGAAACTAAGAACCTCAATAGTTCTCTTTCTCGCCTTAGATCATCATTAAACCAAGATAACTGTCTAGATTTAAAATGGCCCATTCCTCTAACAATACTGGTCTCTTCAGGAAATGAAGTGTCACACGCAGTTAAAACTTGGTTTATGAAAGTTTCAAACTTGTTGCTAGGTGTTAGAGTGTCATGATAAGACCAATCTGTCTGAGAAACAGTATCAATGAGTCGCAACAGACCAATGTCTTTAATTGGGCGGTGCACAATCCTTACACAACCCTGAGGTGAGGCTAATGTAGATTTAAGATCAGAGACACAGACTGATATTGCCTTATGGTCTGAAAGACCAGGCTCAGTGATCTGAGCATTAAAACTACAAGTTAGCAAACACATGATCGAGGCAGGACTGATTTCTAGTATTCTCGGAAACCAGTGGTAACAAACCATATGACTCAAATAAATCCATAATAGTATGAGCATCAACCGATTTTGTCTGGAAGTGAACATTAAAGTCACCTGTAAGCATGATACCCTTATTGATGTCAAGAGAATCCAAGAGTTCTGTTAATTTGTCCATAAATGTTGGAAAATCTCCATCAGGGGAACGATATATAGTACCTATTTGAGTATTATTAACAGTTAAGCCTGCAAATTCAAAATCCAACGCTCTCGATAGAATATTCTCCCCAAAAGTTAAAGGGACAGCCTGCATGTTCCTTTTGTCTGGATAGTTACACCTCCATGTTTTCTTTGAGTTCTGCAGAAGCCAGAGATGGGTATCAACTCACCCAGACATACTAAAGCCAACTCTTCAGACCTTAACCAGTGCTCATTTATACACAAAATGTTATAGTTTTTATCAAGTAAATAGGCATCTAGCAAATTAGTTTTATTTCTGAGACATTGGATATTATAGTGCAGAACATCTAGAGAATTACTCACCCGTACATTTCTTGTAGATTTCACAAAATGTCCATCTCTTCTTGGATCCTCTAGTCCATTACTTATTCCAAATATAGTTCTAGTTGATACTGAGTTAAGTCCGGGGATGTCTTGTGTTTCTTTTGGAAGGCACCTCATGCCGAAAAAACTTGAACTTTTTGACTTGTATACATCATTATGCAATGTTGGGTCCATGTCAATTTTAAAACTACTATATTCTGCTGACTTCACCTTCTGTTGTTCTAGTTTGAAGGTATAGTTGCTGCCAGAGACAGCATGAAGATATTCCAACAAGCTTTTTTTTGTTGTATCAGAAGACAACCTGGAACCTGGTAACAAAGATTGAGAGTTTCGGTTCAATTACGGCAGCAGAGATCAGATTAGCGGCCCTGTCTGGTACTGACACTGGCTTTTTATGACCTAAATAATTATATGACTGCTTTAAAGGGTGTGATTTTGCTTGGTTAGCGTTGTCGACCTTGCCCCTCTTAGGATCCAAACTGTTTGATGCAATATTGGGATTGATATTGGGATTGTTATTGGGATTGTTACTCAGACTCACTAACATTTTTATTAGTTCAGTATTGGTGGACTTAATTGCATTAACAACTGACTCAAGTTTCAGTGAAATCAGTTCATTCTGCTCATCAATCTTTCCCTCAATGATGGGAAGAATATTCACATTAGTCTGTTTTACAGATACTTCTGTTGGGATATTTGAGTTCGAAGTAGGTTTTTGAAGTTCAAAGGAGGGTTCAACAATTGCTTCCTCCATGCTTATCCACTTTTGTTTTGTAATCTACGATCTCCTGTTTCATAGCTGGTAGTTCCTTAATCAATGATGGTATCTGTTGAAAGACATCAAGGCAGTCTGGGCACAGGAGAATTAGGGATCTGGTTGCAGTATATCACCCATATTTCCTGAGCCTGCATTTTGTTGCAATTCTGGCATATACACTTGGAGCACATGTCACATGGAAATCCGAATAATTTCTCCTTATCCTTATCTTCACGTACGCTCTTTTGCACTTATGAAACGCACTATATGCAGACGACTGGAAAAAACGTTGCGCTAAAACTCTCAAAGTGTTTACCACAAGAGGCGATAACAAAAAAATAACAATAATGTTTGTCGTGATCGGAATAATATTGTTTGGTTTACAAACAATAGGTTTTTTGGGAGAGTTCCTTCAAACTGTTTACAATTAAAATTAAAATGGATTAGCTGGACAGCGACACCATATATCAAGTTTTAAATAAGGCCGTTAAATAGTTCACACTTTAATGAACATTCTGATATAAAACACAACTATACTGTTCAATACCAACACCAGAAACACAGCGAAAATAGCGGAGCTCGTTTTGTTCAAGTGGACCTATTGACAAGCACATCACTGATCCGTCGGCGACCATCTAACAAATAAATGAATATGTATGTTTGCCAATATGTCGAGCATAAAGAACTTATTTTTAAAAATAATTTAAGTCACTTTTAGCCAATAAAAAAAGATATGCCTCACCTTTATAAGCACACAACTGAAGTGAAACTTCTGAAAGAAATATTAGGAATTAAATTTTTATTTTTTTAAGTTTTTTTCTCTCAACTTTTGCACTTGGTTCCGAGACTTTTACCTTTTTTCAACTTTTTTTCCCCGAACACCGCGTTTCCCTAACTTTTTTTTTAGATTATTTTCTTTAGTTTGTTTTATAATACCTTTATTAACTCTCCGAACAATTTTTTCTTTTTTTTATTATTTTTTTTTTATTTTTTGGTTTTATAATACTTTTATTAACTTTCCGAACTATTTTTTACGTTTTTTTCAAAAAAATATTGATTAAGTGTACCTACTCGGTTTGGGGAATGTGTAACGAAAGATCCTTTAAGCCTTAAGCTTTCCGGCCTCATCGACAAAGTTGGCTTATGAATTTTAGGAAGGGTGTAAAACCTGAGCATACTGGTGGACAATTCCTACCCAGAGAGACTAGTAAATAAGTTT
>MU182554.1:296504-324416 GCA_016904865.1 Pissodes strobi | reverse complement strand
ACATCCTAAAAATTATTTTGTATGCCCACAGATGTTACAATTCATTAAATATAGACTCATTTTTAGCCTAAAATGCAAAAAAAATAAAAACATGTATGGCCACCATGTTCTAACATGCATTTTTGTGAAGTACTTATCCATACTTACAACATATTAAAATTTAAAGAAAATCGTATGGTTCCGAAATTCTCTCTTTGTCGGGTGCGGGGTCCTTTCCTTTTCAAGCAAGTCGCAATTGCAAGAGAATTTCGACATGTAAAACCAAAGTGCAAGAAACGTTGCAACTATCGTCTTGCTCTTGCAACGTCTTGCTGCAAGAGAATTGCGGGTTGTCTTGCAGCATGTAAAACGGCCTTTAGATAAAATTCACAGTTTTTTTTTGCGAGTGTGTTTTGTTTTTTCGTTATTTTTACTATATATTTTTTATCATAATTATTAGTAGTATTAAGTTTTTATTTACTGTCATATTTTTTTTATTGTAATTATTAAGGTTTATATTTTGTTTTAATGATGTTACTTAAAGTATGGTAGAACAGAAAAATTAAGTGTTGCCGAGCATGCTTTTGATAATAATCATAGAATAACAAGTAAAAATTTAAAATTAATTCATAATATAACTGATAGGAGATTATTAGACGCATATGAAAGTATGGAAATTATTAAATGTAAGAATAGTTTAAATAGAAATAGAGGGCCTATTCCGTATAGTCCATTGTATTGGTTGATCGAGCGTGACTAGTGGGATTCCAGGATTGGTCCCTTTGGTTCCGCTTGATTAAGCAAACATTTAGTATAAAAGCGAGTTAGGTAGGGGTTTAAATTTAGTTTTAATCATCTCCTGATGATGCGAACATGGTTAGCGAAACGCGCGTCGAGTGTAATAATTCTGTTTCGGTATTGTGGATAAAACTCCGTTTTAGTGCATGTTGCCGAAGGTTCCAAACCCCAACATAGATGATGTTACTTGTTAAATAACAGTAAATATTTAATAAAATATTTTTGCTAAAAAATTTAGCGTCTTTAAAATATAGAGGAGGCATTTTTAGGTTTGCATAAAGACGGCAGAGGTACTAAGAACGGACCTGCATGCGAAAAGTAACTGGCCATGTAAACGATCTTGTGTTAGACGTAATTGACATTAATTTTTGTTTTAGTCGCCATCATTACAAACTTCTACTACCCCAAATTCTTCAAAATTTCTTAATAAACATTTTTTTGAATAAAAACATATGAGAGCATGCTCCTCTTTCACCAAAATCAGACGGTACATTTTCACTATGTCAGCACTATAACAACCACATTATGTTGCCTAAACCTTAAGACAATAGAAATTAAGTCATCCTGTAAAACAAGGCCCACTAGCTGAAGTTCATTTAAGGAAACTCCTTTTTGGTAACTTTATGAAATTTGGACTCAAGATGATGAAACCGTTTCAAAGCACCTTGCCTAGAATCCCCAAGATACTCCGGTGATTTCTTAAATGGAATTTGCACTACAAATCTACCCTCCTGATTACGGCTAGTTGTCACTTTGAATATTTTCTCACACTCCCTTTCCTCGGCTGACATAATCTGTTATGTTGGTGAAATCTTCTCTATTTCCCAAAATTTAGACATCTGCTCCTGGATGCTTAAATTGGTAGTGACATAACACTGGAAATTTTGCACTGGCACACCTAACTCACACTTGCCACTTAAAACCCAACCAAATTATGTTTTTTGTAGTGTTGGTAGATTTTTACCTAAACGAAATTGCCCTAGACACAGAAGATTTAAATAGATGCTTGCGCCAATCAGAATGTATATTTCTCCAGGCTTGATTCTGGGTCTGCTAAACGGATATGTTTAGGTATTTTCCACGAAGATGTAATGATATGAAAAGGAGGTTAAACACCGCTAATTTTTGGAATCACAACATTCACAACACAAGATAGGCTTGTCTGAAATGAATTAAAACATGACTGAACCTTGGGCTCACATCTATATTTTAACTGGCAGATTTTGTAACCAACCCCGGTAATTAAGGAAGGCAACTCTATTTTCTGAAGGCCTAATCGTTCACAGCACTGCTGTGTTATTAAATTGCTTTGACTAGCACTATCCAATAGGGCTCTACATAAGCGAGGAACTCCTAACGAATCCACTACCTCAATCATTGTGCAACAAAACCTGTGAAGAGAAGTCACTAACGCCGCTAGACAAACTCAAATTTGCACCGTTAGTGCCTTGGCCTTGTTCATGACGAATCTAGGACTGTTTTTCGAATGACAATTTTCCGAAAGACAGTTCTTCGAAGGGCAGTTCTTCGAATGGACAATTATTATTCGAATGGATAATTATTCGAACGGATAGTTTTTCGAAAAGACAAATATTCGAAAGGACCGTTTTTCGAAAATATTAAATTAGAGAAACATAAAGATAATTTTAACGTAATTTATTTAAATTGTTTATTAAACCTATTATTTACATATAATTATTAGGGCTTTGCATGGCCCTCCGCTCGCTACGGGGGCTCAATCAACAAGAACTAACCAAGTGCTAACCAAAACTAACCCAAGGCTAACCCAAACTATCCCAAAATTAGGAAAAAAGTAAATTAATAAAAAACAATAAACAAAACATCTGTCGCGACCGACGGGAATCGACCCCGCAGCGCCGGAATGACAGGCAAGAACGCTACCTTCTACACCACGCACCATGCAGAAATTTTGCTAAAACGGTAAAAGGGCTTAACCCAAACTAAATTAAAGATTCGAAAAATGGTCCATTCGAAGAATTACACATTCGAAAAATTGTCGATTCGAAGAATTGTCTTTTCGAAGAACTGTCCGTTCGAAGAAATGTCGTTCGAAGAACTGTCGTTCGAATAATTGTCATTCGAAAAACCATCCGGATTCAGTTCATGACTTGGCCTTGACATATTACCTTCACTACTTGATTCCGTATAGTCTTGATTAGACCTCTCAAAATGTATTGTAGGATGATGCTTCATTTTACACCTTTTACACGATTAAGTAGATCTACACTCTTTACTATTATGACTTGCCTTTAAGCAATTAAAACACAGGCTTAACTCCTTTATTTTCCCCACTCTAGAATCTATCTAGTTTCAAAAATGCAGGACAATTCTGAATCATATGAGCATCCTTACACATGGTTATACTACATTTTCTGGCACAAACACCATTTAAAGTAGAAATTGTATTAGAACCACCCCATTTATTATTCTTTTCCCTTGAACCTTGTTTAGTGTTATTTTTATTGTCCGGTCCTGATAAAGTATTTTTTGAATATTTATATAACTCTAAACCTTCTAGTAAATCAGCATTTCGTTTTAAAAACTCTAAAAACTCTTGTAATGTAGGAAACTCAGAACCTGGACTTAAAGCTTGATTGCTTGCTCCCAAACTATAGTTATTTCTTAATGACTTTAAATCTGCACTAATTACCTTTTTCTCCTCCCATTCACGCTCAGTATTTTTGTCAAGTTTAGTACTCAAAAGGAAGATCAGAAGAGAATCCCATGATTCAGTAGGTTGATTTAAAGTTTTTAAGCTTTGTACATGTTTCGAAATGGAATCAACCATTTTCAGTAACTCAAAGGAGGACTCGGATGTTAAATTAGGAAGATTTACTAGTGATTTAATGTGGTTTTGTACTAATACAGTTTTATTATCGCACCTCGCACACAGCATGTCCCATGCAATAGGATATTTACTATCTGTAGTTTCCACGCCTCGGATAACCTGACTTGCTCCTCCCTCGAGGGATGCTTTAAGGTAATGGAATTTTTGAACTTTGCTAATGGATGCGTTTGAGTAAATAAGGGATTCATAGAGATCTCTAAACTCCAACCAATTTTTATAGTCGCCTGAAAACGTTTTAAGATTAATTGGTGGAAGCTTAAGACCTTGCATGAGTAAATCCTGTATATTGCTAACACTACTAGCATCTGAATTGTTAGGTGAGCTTCCATTTTGAGCATTAGCGGTTTTATAAATATGTTAATACTCCTCAATGACCTGTTTACACCCAGCAGTTACTTGAAAATAAATGTCTGCAAATGAAGATCTCTCTTCTAATAGCTCTTCAGGAGAATCAACCAGCATTTCAATTGCATTTTGTATTTCGTCAAACTCCGAAAGTAGCGGGGCAAACTTTTCTAATCGACTCTCTAACTCTAAAATTACTTGTCTATCAACCTCTTTAGGTTGCAAAATTGAAAGTGACCCTTTATAGTTTCAAAATGACTTTTAAATAATGTTTGTTTACCCTTGATAATGCCCCACTTTTTTGTAAGAACTTTTAACTCATTTTTTGTTGCTTCGGGTATGATTTAATAAAAAAAAACAAAGTACGTTTGACATATATCTAATAAATATGCTTATAATTCTGTAGGAGTCGTCGTTTTAATAAAGTATTAATAGCTGAAAGCCAGTTGTACTATTTACTCCTTAAAAGAGCTTTCCGATCTTTAAAAATATTAAGAGGTCGATCTAGGTAGAAACACATATCTGATACTCGATACTGTGGAATCATAAAAATCACAATAAAATATTTGTCTAGCGATAACACGTTGATTCACCGTCTGCAAACCCTAAATTGATCTTATCGCATGCAATTATGTTTATTTATAACAGCGGCAAACTGCGGGCTGAATAATGAATAAAAAGTATATTTGTATATTGAGGTGGGCTAAAGAATGAGCTAAAAATATATATTCGTATATAGGTGACCATATCGAGGGCTCTACAAAGTGTGCATTATATCGAGTTATCTAAGCTGTAAGAAATTCTTACCCCTCTCGGTATGCCTTGCAACACAACTGTGAAAAAAACTTATATCAAAAGATTATACCTGCTAAATAACTACAGATATGGCGGGTGGAAGAACGACCCGAAAGTATCGTGGGCTTATGAACGTACCAAATATAAGTATATATATATACGTGTCCAAGATGAGGAGGGCCAGTACAGGGATCTCCGAGACCATAAGAGATAGAAAGTCGGTTAAATGGAAAGAAACTTGCGGCTTCTCGTGCTGTATAATATGCCGCTTTGAAAACTAAAAAATTCCGATTGGTTCCGAAGATATCCGTAAAAAACCGAGTTTTAGCAACATTGTTTTTATTTTTTGCTGTGTTTATTTCAAGAGGTTTCTAAAAATAAATGACACTTTCTCATAGGCATTTTCTCCCCTCTACAAAATGGCGTTATTAGATTTAAAATCCGACGTTTCGTTCTCGGGTCACCATCATCAACTTTATTTTTTTAAATACGGCCCTGGTTGTTTGAAATCGAATTCTGGAAGTGCTTTTAATTCCAAATTCAACGGTGTATCACAAGTTGTGATTTAGTTATGTTTTAGACCTTTATTAAGCATTATTAAAGATTTTCGTGCCTATTACTTTGTAATACATTATTACGATATAATTTATTCAATTAAAAAAAATTAGCGTCTACTTGATTTAATTTTTGCTAAAGGGTTAAAATAAAATAAGATAAATAAATAATTATTATGTCTTAGTTATTGCCAATTAGTAATTAGCTTGTATTTTCCACGCACTGTTCCATGGGTCCTTTGTTAACATATTAAAAGAAAGTAGGCTTTGAAAAAAATTGTCGTCATAGAGATGCATAAGCTTTGACATTTTGAGTTAAATTATTTTACTGTATTTAAATTTTTTGGCTTTTAATAGAAGAAACCATCATTACTGGGCCACAGAAAATCCACGTGTGGTAAAAGAAGTACGACCCCAGATGCGTTTTGGATTCAATATGTGGGCTGGCATTGTGGGAAGAATAATCTTAGGCCCTTTTATTTACCACCATAATTTAAACTCTGAGCGTTATCTCAATTTACTCCACAATTATTTAGAGGATGCCTTAGATAATTTGCCTCTTGCAGAAATTCGAAACCATTGGTTTCAACAGGATGGTGGACCTGCCCATAATGCCAGAGCAGTTAGTGAATATCTTTCAACTAGATTCCCAAGAGGACTTATCAGCACATATTCCAGAACACCATGGCCAGCACATTCACCCGACATTACTCCCTTAGATTTCTTTATTTGGGGTGTGTCGAAAATTATGTTCATAAAAATAACTTCGAAACTGAAGAAGAACTTCGAAGATTGGTGCTCGAGGCTTTTGAGAGTATTACCCCAATAATGCTCAAATGTGTTAAAAGCAACAGTAATGAGATGCTCTTTATGTTTAGAAAATGAAGGAAACCTTTTTGAACATATCTCACCGACGTAGCTTCCACTTTATGTTATATTATATAATAATAATAATAATAATAATAATATATTAATAATATAATATTATATTATATTATTTATATTATTATTTATTTATTGTTATTACGTATTGTTTACTGATGTTGTGATTGTTGTTATTTGTTGATGTTGTTTATTATTGTTATTTGATTATTGGTTTTAACCTATAAGAAAAAAATAAATAACATTTGCCGTAGTTTTTTTTTAAATAAATTGTAATAGCTTCGCGTAATAATGTATTACAAAGCAAAAGGCACGAAAACATTTAATAATGCTTAATAAAGGTCTAAAAAATAATTAAATCACAACTTGTGATACACCGTTGAATTCGGAATTAAAAGCACTTCCAGAATTCGATTTCAAACAACCAGGGCCGTATTTAAAAAAATTAAGTTGATGATGATGACCCGAGAACGAAACGTCGGATTTTAAATTTAATAACGCCATCTTGTAGAGGGGAGAAAATGCCTATGAGAAAGTGTAATTTATTTTTAAAAATCTCTTGAAATAAACTCAGCAAAAAATAAAAACAATTTTGCTAAAATTCGGATTTTTACGGATATCTTCGGAACCAATAGGAACTTTTTAGTTCTCAAAGCGGCATATTATACAGCACCAGAAGTCGCAACTTTCTTTCCATTTAACCGACTTTCTATCTCTTATGGTTTCGGAGATTCCTGTACTGGCCCTCCTTATCTTGGACACGTTGTATATACAGTGTGACCAGTCCGCATCATATGGGCTTTTTTATTATTAATAGGTTTATTCGAAATTTGACTCTGGCATCAATTTCTGCTTCGATCTCGATCCGTCTTAACTGTCAAATTTTAATTTTTTTCGGAAAAATATTCAAAAATGTGGTTATTTCTCAAAATATCGAAAAAAGTTATTGGAAAAAGTTTTTCTAAATACAATTTTTAGCCCATGTGCATAATTTTAGCTACATCAGTTAATGTTGATTTTTTGCCTATTTTTTGTAAATTGGACCGCTGTGGCAAAATAAGACTCAACGCAACCTACATAAAATTTCTTAGTTTTGACATTGCTTTGTTCCAGACACATTTTCTTTAAAGTAGCACCATATTAAATGTATGTTTTTTTACAAAATCCAAATAGGCCTATTAAAATTTGGTCCCATGTGAACATGTGATGCAAAGTTTATTTGTTTTCGGCCCTGCATAAAGTAGCTTGATGAAATATGTATTTTTGAAAAGGTAGTTGGTGTCTAAAAGTAATACATTATGATTAAGGAAATAGTTTAATTGAAAAGGGTCCAATTTTCTAATAAATAATCGGTAGAAAATTAAACGCATTTAAAATTCCAACTTTTTAATTAATAACTAACTCAAACTATTTTTGATATTTGAATATTAAACTAAAAGCCATTTAAAAACTTAAATTTTTAAATTAAATTTCTGTGTGCCTTCCATTGCGTTCAATACAAACAATTGTTCTTCTTGACACATCTTTAATGGAATTTCTGATACTCCGGGGACTTATTTCTAAAATACAGTTACGGATCACCGTTTCCAAATGATCAATATTACGGAAAGGTCTTTGTTTGTAAACTTTTTGTTTAAGGTAACCCCATAAGAAAAAATCAAGTGGAGTTAAGTCCGGAGACCTAGCCGGCCAGTATTGCTCCATATTACGCCCAATTACTTTGCCCCTAAATATTTTCAAGAAGCGTTCTTGAACCTGTTTTGTATTATGGATGGAAGCGCCATCACATTGGTACGACAAATTATGCCTTACTTCAATAGGCATATTGTCCAAAACTTCTAGGATATCTGTATTAAAGAAGCGTAGATATTCTGCAGAATTTAAATTGCCCAATAGGCATATTGTCCAAAACTTCTAGGATATCTGTATTAAGGAAGCGTAGATATTCTGCAGAATTTAAATTGCCCCTAAAAAAATATGGCCCAACAACTTGATTGTTTAAAACACCGCACCACACATTTGTTTTAAAGGAATACTGGTCTCTGCATTCTATTATAAAATTTGGATTTTCTTGAGACCACCATCTACAATTTTGAGAGCTAACAACGCCATTTGAAGTAAATGTGGCCTCGTCGGTCAATAAAATGTGAATGGGAAAACATACATCTTCTTCTTTTCCCCCTGGTACCAAAAAGAGAATCCCAGACGCATGTCAAAATCTCGTTCCTTAGAGTATTTATAAATTTATGTTTATAAGGTTTAAATTTATTTTTGTGCAAAATATTCCTTAAACTCTCTCTTGGAACACTAGTTCTGCCAGAAACATTTCTGACACTAGTTTTTCCATGTTCCACAATATCCAGGCAAACATTTAATTGGACTTCTTCACTATGTCTTATAGGATTGTGAGGTTTCTTGAATGAATTTTCCACCGATCCAGTAGATTTAAATTTCGTCATAATCCTACTTACAGTAGATTGTTGCATACTTTGACCTGGATGCCTTTCATTAAAAATGTTGGCTGTGACGCGATGACTTGTGTTTTCACCACATAGTACTACAATTTAAGTTTGAATTTAAAGCGCAGTATCAACTAAAAGCCATTTGACTGTCTTATTAATGCAAGGGCTTGTCAATATTTTTTTCAAATGTTTCACGGCCAGCTTAAATTTTTGATGCATTATTGTAAGATAAATGCCAAAGACATTTAACCTGAAGAGACGGGACAAATGGTTCTTTGTTTTCCCCCAACATTGAGGCACATTCTATGGTCGATAGATGTAGCGTTGCCAAATTTTAAGTTTACGAGTTACTGTACATACTTTTTTCATATTAAATTATAACACTAAATACTTATTTTCCCCATTTTTGATTCATCAAAAACCGGTTCTGAAGTTCTTACATGTCAATCTGCCAATGCCGCTTCCCTTGGTTCCGCCTTGTTTTACCCCCAAAGTATTTATAGTATGCACGTAGTAAAGTAACTGCCCCAATAGATTGAGAGCATTGGAGGTCGACGACCGACGGCTCTTCCCCATTCGATAAGTAGTATACTAACTTGGTAACGTTTCAAAACCAGTGAAGGCACTGCTGCAAAAATATGTTTATCTACTTTAATTATATTATATACCTACCTAATACGGGTACTTATTAATACAATAGCTTTATAGAAATATCCTAACAATTTACTGGCTTAGCAAATCTAAATAATCCAATTACAATTGCCAATACTCTAGATTTAATCTTTTTTTCTAGATATACCAGTTTATTTAGAAGATTTTTTTCAGTGATAGTAGTATTTATAATGAAATGAAAATATATTTTTAATAGGTATTTAATAAAAGAAAATAGTTATTTTCTTCAAACGTCAGTAAATCCGTCATTACTCGACTGTGTAGGCGGCCGTGAAGTTTCGTTTTTCCTCCGCCGGAGCTTTACTTTTCACTTTTCCCCCGGCGGAGGTAAAAGTGTTACCATAGCAACATAGATACAATACAAACAGACAGCAAAATAAGCGTCAACAACTCAAGATTTATTAAACTACAATTTGTATTTATCACTCAATTTGTGACTGCATTTCTAAAAATCACTAATTTAGGAACAAATTGGTTATTATTTAATCGAACTTACTCAACAACTGCTTATCAATACGGAATTAAAACGCAATCGGAGACGCATTCTTAAAAAATAATTATTGTTGACAGTGTCCACTGACAGCTTGATGTTACATTTCACCGACACCGTTCTAGGCAAGGCCACCTACGACCGTGGTCTAAGCCGCCTTGCGAACCCATTTATCTTTAATAAGAATTAGATATTATTACTATTAAAAAGAGATGTTTTTGCGTTAATTTGTCGACATTTGAAGAAAAAACAGCATATTTTATTTGGAGGAAAAGTTACTTTTCATGGCTTGCTCTCTATTACCAGCCTCACTCCGTTCGGCTGTTAAACACGAGCGCGCCATGAAAAGTATCACTTTTCCTCCATATAAAATAATATACTATTAAGCTACTTTTTGAATATGTCATTAACCAGATATTTGTCATATTTGTATGTTTTTAAATAAAATTTGTATGCTTCAGTTCCTTTTTATTTGTCTCAAAAATAATGATAAGCAATTTATTTTTAGGCTAGCAGTGGTATGATTTAATTTTTCGTTTAACCATTGAGAGCAGAAAAACCCTATGTGTCACAAAAACGTTTAAATCGGGATAAAATTGCGTATTTTTGGTATCTCATAAATTTCGTGTTCAAATTTGAAATTATTCAGGAAATAAGTTTTCGGAAATTTTATTTCATTATTAGCTGCTGAATAGTATATTATGCAATGACCATTCATTGCAACTGTAAGTTGAATATACTTTTTTCTACGACTGCCCTGAAAATAGACAAAAATGCACTAACAACTGCTCTTGAAAACTGGACATTTCAAACATCGCGTGAAAAGTATACTTTGCACACGGCGTGTGCAAAGTATACTTTTCACACGCTTATTCGGGTATTTAGATTAAAGGGCTTCGTCTCCATTTTAGAGCTTCCCCTCAAAGGTCCCATTACGAGATCTCTAAAAAAGGGGGCCCAATTATAGGGCTTCACCCCCCGGGAGCCCCTTTTTGCAAAACCGTAGAAAGTGGAACTCTTATACCAGAGGCACCCTTTTATGACTTGGGGCCCCATTTTAGGGCTTCGCCCCCAGGGGCTCAATTGCTAAATCTGTAAAAATTGGGACTCCCGAACCATAAGCACCATTCTAGGGTTTCGCCCCCCTGGGACCCCATTTTAGGGCTTCGCCGTCAGAGCCTCTTTTTCAAAATATTTGGAAAATAGGGACCCCACTCCGGTGGCCCCATTTTAAGACTGTGCCCCTAGTTATAGTTTCGCGAGAATCTCTTACTCACGTAGCTTCTTTCATTAGGAATAAAATTTTCTGATACATCAATAATAAAAATGTTTCCCATATAACATGTAATTTTCTACCACACTCCCAGTGAGGCACCCTGTATGTAGCAGACGTAGAAAAAGTATAGTGTGCTACACGTGCTGAAAAGAGTTTTCACGCTCATGAGACTTTATGACACTCGCTTACGGCGCGTGTCACCAAACTGTCTAATTCGTGTGAAAAGTCTTATTTTCAGCACTTGTTGCACAATATACTATCTCTATTTTGGTATCATAAAGAAGTCTTTTCGATACCCAATAACCCAAACTAACCCAAAGGTGTGTCGAAAAGAAGCTCTTTTCGACACTATTTTCGATGACTGGTTGCTATGATATTAACAAAATTGCGCAATGTCAAAGCTCACTAGCAAAAATTTCGACACCGTTTTGAATGGGATTCCTAATAATACAGACGTCAAAAGTAACAAGATGGCCGTCCAACTTTTGATCGCGACTTGAATAAATAAATGTTCTTCATTAAAAAACGTGCAAAATAGCACTCTTCGCCCAGTTTTGTTTGGTTTCAAATGGACGTTTAAGCCTGAATTTTGCGACGCGACGCGACGTGTAGCTTTTTTATATTTCGTGAGTGATTTCCGATAAATATGTTTTATAAACTTTATATCAAAGTAACGATGGTCTTGCGGTGTGAGGTATGCAAAATCTCCAGCTATTATCATCCGAACCTGGGTTTCCACAAGTAAGTAAAAGTAAATGAAACACAGTAGTACAGTGGGCACCATTTTGTGATGTGATTAATTAATATTTTATAAATACTTACCTATGTATGTGATATTAATGGATAATCTGATATGTTTGCAGTCATTTACCAACCTCTATTAAATCATTTTTGAAGTGAATACTTCTTTGGTTTCATCGCAGTGGTTTTGCAATTTCGTGACACAGCAAAATAACTATTTTGTGTTAACTAACCTTCAGAACCCATATCTAACCCAAACTAACTCAATCTAACCCACACACTATAAATAAAACATAGATATATTTTAAATAATGCACTCGAATAAATACCATCATTTCAAATTAAACGTATTTACTTTATTGAAATTATTATTATGATGGACTCACATTTTCAAAGTCTACGTTTATGAACTGCCCTTATCCTTGCTTTCGTTCAGGCGGGGGCGGGCAATACTACATTCAGTAGTGGGGACGAAGTTTGACAAAAGTTTGTACACCATACATAAAAATATAAGGAGGCGGAACAATCGTTTTGTTGATATTTTTGCAAGATTTCGGATTTTTATGAATGAGTTGTCGGGTCTCTTTAGGTTAAATGTTTTTGATAAATGCTAATTAATTTATTGGAAATTGCATTCAAATAATAAACAGCTATTTTACTTTTTTTTATAACACAGCTTCATAACAAATTTTAAACAGGGATTTTAAATTAACTCGTTGAAACTAGATACACATTTTGTGAAGTTAAATGTACATTTATTCTCCACTTAATGAATGCAGATTTCAGTGATGACGCTGTGTACTTGATTGTGTTAATTACTAATAATGTATATTACGATTAGACACAAACTACTTTTTCAAAAATACATATTTTATGATGCTACTTTATACAGGGTCGAAAACAAATGAACTTTGCATCACATGTGACCAAATTTTAATAGGCCAATTTAGATTTTGTAGAAAAACATACATTTATTATGGCGCTACTTTGAAGAAAATGTACCTGGAATAAAGTATTGTCAAAACTAAGAAGTTGTATGAAGGTTGCGTTGAGTCTTATTTTGCCACAGCGGTCCAATTTACAAAAAATAGGCAAAAAACAACATTATCTGATGTTGCTTTTTCTAATAACTTTTTTCGATATTTTGAGAAATAACCCCACTATTGAAATTAGTTCCGAAAAAAAATAAAATTTAACAGTTAAGACGAACCACGTGACTACTATTTTTTTGCTTATTTTTCATCTACCTAGATCGAAGCAGAAATTGATGTCAGAGTCAAATTTTGAATAAACCTATTAATAAAAAAAAGCCCATATGTTGCGCACTTTACTGGTCACACTCTATGCTTGGTATACACCGTCGAGTTCTCCCAACATCATATAGCATAGTATGTGATGACGTCATTGTTACCGTTGAGCACAACGTTTCGTAAAAAAGGCACCCATCATCAGATAAGATTTTATACTGAACGTAATTTTCTAACATTGCTTGGGGCCTGTCAGATGCATGCTAACGTTAAAACGATTTGAGGAAAAAAACGAATGCTAATATTTTGTTGACGTTATGGCAAATGTAATAATAATGAATTCATAAATTCGAGCTTGCTGATATATATTTTCAGATATTGTTTTCAGCTTAACTTGAATAATTTTAATAGTATTTTCAGATTATACAGGGTGCTACAAATTCGTTTCTTTGTATGGGTATCTCGAAAACCGTAAAAGATACGAGGTCGGTTAAATTGGGGCAAAGTTGCGCAATTTATGGGTGATTGACATGCTGTCAACCGTCTACTTCCGGAGATATCCGTAAAAACCGAAAATCATCTATTTTATTTTTATTTTTTCCTACCTTTGTTTGAAGATGTAAAGTAAATAAATGTCACATTCTAATTGCCACTTTTTCTCCTCTACAAGCTGGCGTTATCAAATTTTAAATCCGACGTTTCGCTTTCGGGCCTCCTTCATCAACTTTATTTTTTTAAATACGGACCTGGAATTTTTATCTACTTTTAAAAAGCCTTTGGTCTCCTAAAACCAACGATGTATCGCACTTATCAATAAATCAACAAATCTAGATTTTTTCCATAAGAGATAATGTGTTAAACAGAGATGGGGCGATCTTTTCTGACCCGATTTCACTTATGACAATATTTGTTACCACTATCGGACAAGTGTGATACATCGCTGGTTTTGGGAGACCAAGGGCTTTTCAAAAATTAGATAAAAAATCCAGGTCCGTATTTAAAAAAATTAAGTTAATGAAGGGGGCCCGAAAGCGAAACGTCGGATTTAAAATTCGATACCGCCAGCTTGTAGAGGAGAAAAAGTGGCAATAAGAATATGACATTTATTTTACTTTATCTCTTCAAACAAAAGCAGGAAAAAATAAAAATAAAATAGGTGATTTTCGGTTTTTACGGAATCTCCGGAAGTAGACGGAATTTTCTAAATTTCTCGACGGCATGTCAATCACCCTTAAATTGGGCAACTTTGCCCCAATTTAACCGACCTCGTATCTCTTACGGTTTTTGAGATACCCATACAAAGAAACGAATTTGTAGCTCCCTGTATAGTTCAAATTTCATAATAATATTGTATAGCACGCTGTCGTATAATATTTATTATAGGTACTAAGAAAACGTTCTTTCATATTTTTCCCTCGTGAATTATATATGTAATTTAATCTTAATTAATTTTAAGATATGTTTCAGTTGCTTTAAGAATCTACGTAGCCTTGGAAATGTTTGAGATACTTGAATTAATTGGCTTGAATATTAATAGTTATATATTTAAAAGAGGATTCTACACCTATCGTTTTTGTAGATCAACATGGAGAAAACGCGAATAGTAATATTTGTTGACTGCCGTATTTTCCTGCCACTTTGGGGCTGAATAATATTAATTTAATCCTTTATAAGAATGTAAAATAGCCGCTAGAAATAATTTGTATCTAATTCCCTAATAAGCTAGAATAATATAACTATATTTTATACCTACCTATATTATATTGCACTAGTATCTAAGAGCTTTTTTCGGTTCAAATACTCTTTATCTTTATTTTTCTATTTTTTAAATACCTAACTGCTTAATTTTGGCAAAATACTAAGGACATTTTATATGCCTACCTCTATATGATTTTATATTTTTATTCCCCTCATCTGTAAAGTACCTACCTATAGAAATAACATGATATCAAGACCTTACATTTATATTACTGCTTGCGGCCTTTAAATCTTAGTAAACTTGTCTTTGATGCTTCTGCAGTTAAGAGGCCATGCTAATTTTGATATTTTTGATGTTATTAATGTCAATTTTAATATATTAACCTTGTATAAAATATAAACGGTATTTTTTGAAATCTATTTTTAGGCCATTTTGTTTGCCTTGAAAATAAATGTAAAGCAAAATATTGCTAATGTATTTGTAGAACTATGAAAAATGATGTAAAAATTCTGATTCGATTTTTCAATTCGTTGTAAAATTCCCTATAATTTGATATATTACTTGATACATTTTGAAGCGGTTTTAAGTTAACACCCTTTGGGCACTATAGTTCCCTTATGAAAAAAAGAATAAAAAAATTCTGAATCGATTTTCTGGTTCGCTGTAAAATCCCCTTTAATTTGATATATAACTCAATGCATTTGGAGCGATTTTAAGGCAGTACCCCTATGACACGATGCGTAGTAGGGCGGAATTGGTTTTTCTCAAAAACTACAAGAGCTAGATGTGCGCCAATAGTGCCAAAAGTGCCTTTGGCATCCCGGCTGATAACCGTCTTTCAGAAAATATGTATTTGACAAAAACATGGTTAAGACCTTTTTGGGTAATGACTTAGGCAAAAAACATACGCTTTTCTTAGTATCCATTGTGCCGCCGCCGTTTGGATAGCGTTTTTGCTATATAGGACCACTCAGGCTCTTATCATCATAAGGGATCTGTCGATTCGAATGCTTTCTCTGTCGCATGCATGGTCTCGCACTTCACATACACACACACACATATGCATAGCTGGGTAAAGAGTTAAAATTTGGAGATTGGCTACGGGCTAGATAGA
Source organism: Pissodes strobi (assembly GCA_016904865.1). Classification (NCBI taxonomy): domain Eukaryota; kingdom Metazoa; phylum Arthropoda; class Insecta; order Coleoptera; family Curculionidae; genus Pissodes; species Pissodes strobi. The sequence continues at coordinate 308,493 of MU182554.1, read as the reverse complement.
ATGGGTCACGTGGTGTTCAATCTATAAGCTTATTTTAAAATTATTTAAATTTACCACCCGTTCGCGATCTTACCCGATCACTTCCGAAAACGATTTACTTTGGTAATTTTGCTATACGAGGGACATTGAAAATATTATACTTATGTTACTTGTATTATTATTAATATTCAACGGCATCTGTAACATTTATATATTATTTAATCATAACTGCACATGAGTCTCATAAGGCTAAGCTAGGCTAGGCTAAACTCACCCCTAAAAGCTCTAGAGTAAAACGGCATTAGCATAGCGTGGACCGAATTCTTAAATGATCATAACCCCTATTGCGTCATATATACACTTCTAAACAGTAAATCTGCAAGGTTCAGTTGTTCAGCGGTATCCTCTTTGCCTGGCGTGCCCAAAGTTCCTGGTTCGATCTCCGCAAGACTCCAAGACTTTTATTAATTTAAAATATAGTTATTTATTGGTATGACTTAAATTAATAATTTACTACTGTATCCGATTAGATTAAACTTCAAATACAACACTTTAACGGTTATTTATAAGTTCGCCAATGGACTAGTGGTTAATATCGTTGCACTTTGATGTATAGGGTTATACGTTCGATCCCAGCAAGACTCCAAGACTTTTTTATTATTATTTAGGTATTTCCGAGAATTACCGAGGAGAGCCGAGAAATTCCGAACGTGCCTGTCAAGTGTCAACTGCCACGCCTGTGTTCGTTTACGTGATCCAACTACTCCGACTACCCCTGGGTCAACTGCCATTTGTCAGCTGTCAAATGTCAACGCCATCTGTCGGATGCCGCGCCTTAAATATGGCGCAGCCCACGTGGACGAAAAAAAGTTCCCAAGGTCAACAAAAATTCCCACGGTCTGACGTCATGCGATCGCGGCGCCTGCCATGCGACCGCGGCGCGTGCCACGCTTTTTAGCTCAAGTCGCCTAAAAGTTCCCACGGTCATCAAAATTTTCCCACGCTGAAGTGGCGCCCCATACCTACTATAAATATAGCAATAATAATATGTATTTATAAATGACCACAATAATTATATCAATCGACTCGATAAAATAATAAAAAAAGTATAAAATTATTGAAAACTGTCATAGCTCGACTGTCAATGGTTGATTTATATTAAAAAAGAGAAAATTCAGAGCGATTATATTAATTAGTCAGATAAACAAGTGAATAAATGAAAAATAAAATCAATGAGAGCTATCTTAGAGCTGGGCGGTCAATGTTTGATTTATATTAAACGAATAAGAACGATTACATCAATCGGTCAGGAAAATAAATGAACAAATCAAATTAATCTATCTAACAGCTCGGCCGAAGAGACTGGGTTTATTATTTAAATATTAAAAGAAATGATTATCAATTGACCAGATAAATAAATGAATAACTAAATTTAAGCTTCTGTACGATACCCTTTAGATCCGTCAAACTCTGGTGGAGGCGCCGGGCACCTGTTTGTACTAATATGGCACCGGCCCCGAGGGTAGAACCCGCAGAGGACTCGGCAATACAATTGGCTCTACTGTAGCCTGGTATTACAAGTGCAAGGTTGTGGTGACCCGGTAATTGAACTGGTAGCTCGGAATCAGAACTAGTGGCCCGGAAATTGAACTGTGGCCTGCTAATTGAAGTTGTGGCCCTGTAATTGGACTGTGGTCCTCTAATTGAACCCTGCAATAACCCACTACGCATTAGACAAAGCCCCCTTACTTTAATGAAAAAAAAAGCTATAGACCCCCTTGCATAAATATTTCTTTATAAAACAAATTCCCCCAAAAAAATTATCCATGGACTTTCAATGACCATCAGCAAATAAAAGAAATACTAAGGTACAGATAACTTGAATATAAAAAAAGATAGGTATGAATCACCCCTAAAAGAAAATATAAACTTTCCCATATGATCAAAACTAAAGTTACATTAAAATAAAAATTCAGATTTCATAAAATGGAGTAGATAAGATAACCCATAGAATGCAAATGGTGGACAATGTACAAAAAGATTAAAGCAGATAAGGCAATTAAATCGTTAATTGAGACAAAAAAACTGTAGCAATAATTACCTCGATCGTGTGTGAGGGTTGCTAGAAAGACGACGGTCTCGGTCTTATACGACGAACTTGGAAAGCCTCTAGAAATAAGGGAAAAGACCATTAGCATCATGGCGTCGTTCGCGTGGTTCACAAGAAATAGGGAAAAAAATTATTCCAGAGAAAATGCTTACCTACTGCAGCACTCAGATCCCGATAAATCGGTCGGGTCAAATCACAAAGAGAAACCACAATATATCCCCAAAGAATAGGTAGAATTAAATCACAATACTAAATGTTGAGTCTCTATGACTGCACTAAGAGCAAACTTTCTTCTCGCCTTGAAAGGTATTCTTAGAAGAACCCTCTATTTGTTTTCGTCAATTTGCCTTTCTCCTTCTACGAGATTACAAAAACTACGTCAGATCAAGAAGTAGTAATGGGCTGAAACATGCCAAGTAATTCGATACAAGGAATAATTTTAAGATAATAAACGACTTAGTTCTGGTTTATTATGATGGTAAAACGTCGGCGGGAGCCACAATTAACGCGCTGAAATTAAATGGTTCAAAGAAATACTAGAGAATATTCCCCGACAAAACGATAAACTTTTAAACATTTAAATCAACAGCTGCAATTATGAGAAATAGCCCATTCCTATTACTCGGAACCAACAACCGAATGTTACAAAAAGTGCAGCATGCCGGGTGGAAAGATAAATATAAAGCAGAGGCCCCAAAACGATTTCAGAAATGATCGGCCGGTGATTGGAAGCACCGATCTCCATATATGGATAAGCACAAAGCGATCCAAATCATACTGAATCATGCGCCTTCAGATGTAAACAAAAGAAGGTAATTCTGAGACTGCGCAGTTTCAATTAGCAGGTTATCGATCGATTCCACGTGCTTCATCACCGCATGGCCCCGAATAAGCGACAGGTCCGGATTTTAAGAATTTGGAAAAATATTTTTGCCGTTGTATATATTACCAAAAATTTAAAAGCAAGTTGATAGATGATATATTTAACACAAAAATTGCAAGCCATTGGTTTTTAAAAGAAATAGAAGAGACCAACCGATAAAATATATAACTTTTGCTATTTTTTCCGAATCTTGCTTTGTTTTGGAGACAAAAAAAATTAAAAACTATTTCTTTCCTCGTCCCTGGGCGACACAAAAACCAATTAAAAAATGTAAAAATATGACAGTAAGTATATAATTATGTTTAAGGAATAAACCATTGATAGGTATGCAAAGAAAATACTACCAAATATTTTGGTACCTACCTAATTTTTACATTCTTTATATGTGGCATACATTTTTTTGTTAAAAATATTAACTAGTTTGCCCAAAATGATTTTATGACCAAGAAAATTTGAATGATTTATACTGTAAAATCTGGTATAACACAGGCGCAGCACTGAAACTTGTAAATTTTCAAATATACATATTTTTTAAAATCATCCCTTTGATTCAAAAATATTAAAAAATGGAAGCACCTCCTAATAAAACCCTTTTTTTCTTCAAACGTCAGTAAATCCGTCATTACTCGACTGTGTAGGCGGCAGTGAAGTTTCGTTTTTCCTCCGCCGGAGCTTTACTTTTCACTTTTCCGCCGGCGGAGGTAAAAGTGTTATCATAGCAACATAGATGCAATACAAACAAACATCAAAATAAGCGTCAACAACTCAAGAGTTATTAAACTAAAATTTGTATTTATCACTCAATGTGTGACTGCATTTCTAAATATCATTAATTTAGGAACAAATTGGTTATTATTTAATCGAACTTACCCAATCACTGCTTATCAATACGGAATTAAAACGCAATCGAAAACGCAATTTTAAAAATATAATTATTGTTGACAGTGTCCATTGACAGCTTTATGTTACATTACTATAGCAACAACCTGAGCCTATTCACCGACACCGTACCGGTCTAAGCCGCCTTGCGAACCCACTTATCTTTAATAATAATTATTATTACTATTAAAAAGAGACTTTTTGCATTAATTTGTCGACATTTGAAGAAAAAACAGCATATTTTATTTGGAGGAAAAGTAATACTTTTCATGGCTTGCTCTCTATTACCAGCCTCACTCCGTTCGGCTGTTAAACACGAGCGCGCCATGAAAAGTATTACTTTTCCTCCATATAAAATAATATACTATTATATGCGTTTGCCTTAAATTTTACTTTCTCTTTAAGTTAGTCTTGAATAGGTACTACTTTTAAAAGAGATTTGTAATGTTAAAGTATTTTGCATTCACACATTACATACCACAATCTGTAGGCAAGAAATACACATTTTTTTAGTTTTTTAAAATATGAATTTTTGTTGCATTGAAGAGCTAAAATAACTTTGGGGCAAAGAAAGGTTTATTAAAACAAAACATCATGATATAAACGTTTTATTTACATTAACTTACATTAGGTAGTAGTAGTAGTCTATTTGGAAAAAGCCAATGATACAAAATATGTAGGTAGTACGTACCAAGATACAAAATTCTTAAGACTATACACACGTCTAAATGCTCATGAAAACCTTAAAACATTTAATAAGTATTTTTTTATTTCCACTAAATATGAATATTACGAGAGCTATGCCAGTTTTTAGTTTTGTATATATAGATATATTATGCATGGTGTGACGTGATAATCCATGTGTATTGTGACGTCATAAGCACATTTCAAGGCGTATCTGCCTCATTTTTCGCCTTATGAGAAAAAGAAAAAACACGTGTCCACTTAGTTTTCAAGGGCTATCGAAAAATTGATGAAACTCCCTCATTGTTCCGTATACCTGTTTCTGCTATTTTAATAGACTTTTTTAAAAATATTTTACAGACTGTTCTATAGGTTCAACATAGAAATAATCCGTGAGGGAAGCTTTAACATTTTTTCCAATTTTTACTCCCTTCTTTTATTTTTTCTTTACCTTTACAGATAGAAAAGACATACAAATTGTACTTTAAGTAACTCACCACACTTTTCTGTTCTAAATTTTTAAAAGAAGGGGGTAAATATTGGAAAAAAAATTAAAGCTCCCCCCACGGATCATTTCTATATTATTGAACCTATATATGTAGTATGTAAAACAATTTTTAAAAATCTTTTAAAATAGCAGAAACAAGTATGGGGAACAATTACCCATTTAAGGATCTAAAAAAAAACTGTTTAGAGCATCAAAGCTCCTTAACAAAGTAAATTAAAATCCATCCTACCTATAAGAAGACTCCTTTAATACAAAATGATAAAACTGAATAAACTCACTGCTATTTATGCATCGTGGCAGTAAATAAACCCTTTTTAAGATATTATTCCCATATTTTGTATGTAATGCTGCAGTTATCCTTAAAAGAAAATGATACTTACTTAAAATAAGAAATCCCTGGTATTCTACCCTTATTTTGGCAACACCAAATCAAACACCGTTGAGTATTTTCTTTGACCTTGGCAGTTGACGCCATTGTCTTTTAAGGTCTTTTGTCTTTAAATCCTATTCCTAAGGTCTACACCAACTTATACACTAACAAAATACACTAATAACACACTATTATAATAATAAACTAAACTAGATGTCCAGGAGTAAATTAGTTATTTTCAACGAAAACGATAATATAAACCACTCAGACGCACGTACGTACTTCAATAAGTGAACGAAACGAAACGACGAAACCCATTACGGCAAACACAGAAAAAAGAATTATTTCAAGAGCAAGCAACAAGCAAGGTCAGAGAAATTTGATAATATTTTTGATTACCGAACTGTAAAAGCTTTATGAGCTGATTTCGTTCTGTCGCTTCTCGGTGTTTGTGCGCATGAGTAAAATTATCCTATTTTCAGTTCTGTCCGACGCAGAACCCAGTTTTTTTCCCCATGATTGGTACGATTTTTCGACGCTTGCAGACGGTTTGTGCTTATCCATATATGGAGATCGATGATTGGAAGTCAGCAACCAGGAGTTCCAAAAAGTTATGAAATATTCAAACTGAAAATAAAATATGAATTTGACGAGTCTAATGAAGCGTAAAAGCGGGTTTTATTAACAAAATTCTTAAAAATATAAATGGGTTCGCTGGCCGTTCTACGGTAATGTAATATAAATTAAGCAAACTATCCTAATAACAATAATATCCTATTTTAGTATTTGGATCAAACCTAAACGATCGTGTGCTTCGCTTATCAACTAAAATAAATATAGTCACAAAATGTTATAAAAGCTAATACAAATATATCGTTAACCTATATTTGGAATAGAGTTCATTTACATTAAGGAATACGGCAATTTTAGGCTTATTGTCAGCAAATCGGATCAATAAATTTAGAATTAATTACCCGATGAGTATTGACCGCTTTTCAACAATTCCTACCGCAAAATACAGCATTTTTTTTTGCTAAATGCGGCGTATAAAATGAAATTTCAAAATATTTGACACTGGTAAAATCGGACTGTTACAAAATTTTAGTTTAATGTTAAAAAATTTGGGTTAAGAGCCGTATTATAGTGGATATACAGTAGCTTGCATGTGTTTCCGCGAATATATTTCATTGCCCACCATTCAAAACATATTACAACAATAATAACATTGGCGTTGTTACGCAAACACGTATGCGCAACACCATGTTCGATGAAATCTTGAACGGTTCGGCTAGATGCAAGTTGTCAAGATTTTTTGTATACTTCTTAAATCATCCAGGGGTTTGTTAAGGTTATTGAAAATATGTTTGGGTGGTGTGGTGTTTCGGACAGCCGTCATTTGAACCTTCTATGCTATGCTTACAGACTTAATGTATTGTAGAAATATCTTATCGAAAAATATAGCTAAAATATGATTACAGGTCGCTTTGAGATGATAACTCTGTATATTAAGGTAGCGTCGGGTAATAAGGTCGGACAGGTTATAAGGCCAAACTGTCAAAAATCTCATAAAAATAAATATTTTATACCCTTAGCGCCATCTATTCGTGGGATCACTTCAATTGACCCAAATAACGTGTGGCTGAAGAGCGGCAACCACTCCGCTAGGCAACAGTGCGCCGTAAACAAAATTCGCTAGATTTCAAGTACTGTGCTATAAAATTTCCCGATAAAAGGTATGTGATATTTTCATTAGTGCAATTAAGTTGTATCTATATTTTGGAGCATAGGTTTATGATGATGTCAACAACACTTGCTCATTGAAATTATTTGTTTATTTTGTAAATTTACATAACCTCAAAAAGTACAAACTACTAGACAGGTAATAAGGCCTGGGCCTTTTCTCCTGCCTAGACTGATAATAAGGCCCCCGGCTTTACTACCTGTCACAATGACTTAAAAATAACCTAAGTGCCTAGAAATAAGCCACACCTTAAAATATGTACCTACATACATACTTAATACTTAGGTTTTTTTATTTACAGACATGGGAAAAAAAATCGTGGAATAAGGGCAAAATGGACAGATGCAATGATGGAGGAAGCACTGCGACTTGTGCGACTTGGCCATTCCCAAGAATCTGTAGCATTACGCTGTGGAATTCCCTGTCGAACATTGAGAAACCATTTGAAAACTCAACCAAACGAGTTCTCGGTTCAAGACCCCTTTTAACCGAACAACAAGAAGACGATTTGGTAGAAAAAATAATAAGGTTTGCTCAAAGACGATTTCCGCTTACCGCTAAGGTGCTTCGTCGTAGTGTTTACAAATTTTGTGAACGACTTATGTTAATCATAAATTCAATAAAGAGAAACAATTAACAGGAAAAGAATGGTTCCGATCATTCCTAAAGCGACACCCAAATATTTATCAGCGAAAAGCCCAACAATTAAATCCTGCTCGTGCACAGAAATTAAATAATTTCATTGTGGATGATTATTTTCAGAAGCTGAAGAACCTCTTGGAGAGAACAGGCCTAAAACAGAAACCTGAACATATTTACAATATTTACGAAAAGGGCTGTAGACTCATGCTACACCATCAGCAGAGGGTGCTAGCACAGAAGGGAGCTAGAAGAGTGCATTTGATAGGGTCAGAACATGGAGAAAATGTCACAATTGTGACATGTGCAAATGCGCTCGGCAATGTGATGCCCCCGATGATTCTATTCAAAGGGCAAAGATTAAAACCTACTTTTTCTGATGGACTTCCAGCTGGTCAGTTGTGCATATGACTCAAAAAGGAAGCATGACTACCGAGATATTTCTTAAATGCTTAGATCATTTTGCACAATAATTCATGTCGCCCCCTCCAAAATTGTAAATTTTTGACGGAGCGTCAAGTCACCTCGATGTAACCATCGCTGAAAATGCAGAATTATTGCAGATTCAGCTTTAGCTTTACCTAGTAGGGGAGAGTCGGGTAGCTCCGGACAGCGGGTATTATCGGACACGTGTCATTTTCGGTTATACTTAGCTTTGCCGCTCCCATAAGATGTGCTACCGCATATCACACATATCTTCACAGTAGGGCCCAATAAGTTGACGGGTATAGAAGTCTGGTTCAGTTTGTTGATATTTTGCTCGCACACGTGGAGACAGTGGAAAGTTTGGCTGGCTGTTTTTCCGGATTTGTAAGTATTTTAGTGTTGCCTATTTCACTATGCATTTATTGGTCATTAGTAAGCATGCAAATGTGACAATAGAGCGGGCAAGTTAATCAAATGCTGTTTTATAAAAAAAAGTTTTCCAACTTGCACGTCGGATATCATCGGACACATACTTGTCGGGTATTATCGGACGGGAGATGCATTGCAATATTTTATTTCAGGACCTACAAAATGCCCAAGTTTGTAAAGAAAAATATTCGTGGCCAATGGAACAAAGAGCATATGAGGAGCGCCGTTGAAAAAGTGCTTCAAAATTACTTTTCAATCAGAGAAGGTATGGTGCTCCAAAAAGTACGCTTGCTGGCAAAGTAAATCGCCTAAAAAATTAAGAAGAAACACAATTGAAACCGGTTCTTGGACGCTATCATACTACATTTTCCCGTAATTATGAACAGCAACTGGTGGATCACTTACGGGATTTGGACAATCGCCTAATGCCTCTTACCAAAAGAGAATTTTTGAAAATTGCATTCGATTTGGCAGAGCGCTTAAATATCCCTCATAGATTTAGTCGTGAAAAGAACTCTGCTGATGGAAAAGATTTTTATTATGGATTCGTTAAGCATCACACAGAGCTATCCCTAACGTTAAAACCTAACAACAAGTTTACATAGAGCAGTTGGCTTCAATCGAGCACAGGTTCACAATTTTTTTGACAAGTTGGAAGAATTGATGCAAAAACATAACTTTCGGTCTACAAAAATCTATAACGCTGACGAAACCGGTGTGTCAACGGTTCATGAATGCCGGCAGAAGGTGGTGTCGATAAAGAGAAAAAAACAGGTGGGTAAAATGACTTTTGGGGAAAGGGGACGTTCTGTAACAGTATTGTTGTGCATCAATGCAGCAGGAGATCAGTTTATACCCCCTTTATTTGTTTTCCAGAGGAAAAAGGTAATCGACCGGCTAAAAATTGGAGCACCCGAGAATTTTTTTATGGTAGTGGCACACACACTAAAGGGATATCCTATGGCGCTCGACGAGCGGTGTGTGTGCGAAGATGTTCTTGAATAGTTGTAGGTTGTTATTAGGGCTTTCTGCTCAAGACAACGGCTGAATGAACGGCACGATCTTCCTAAAGTGGGTTCAAGGATTTGTAAAATATGCCCGCCCATCTCAAGATGAACCCATCCTCCTAATAGTTGATGGCCATTGCAGTCACAAGGAGCTGGACGCAAAAATATTTACGGACTTGGATTTTATAGCATCGGATGGTTTAGATATCCCTAAACCAAGAGAAGTAGATGTATCAGAAGAGACGGTTAGAAATAAAAACTCACCTTCTTGTCAACCTTCGACTTCGCAAATGGATTTGGCACCGTCTACTGCTTCAAGTGACGATAATGGCAACACCCGAGCGAACCAAGGATATTCTGGACAAGAAGCTCCCACCAAAGAAACTCCGAACACACCTTTCACTTCTAAAATAGTCTGCTTACCTTCAAGTGATGTTTATGACAAAATCCAAGTGGATCCGGAATATCCGGGACAAACAACTCCCACCAGAGAAACTCCGAACACACCTTCAACTTCTAAGATAGTCTGCCTACCATCAGCTTCCCAAAATGATGAAAAATTTATAAATGTTCTCAAAGAAATATCACCTGCGCCCAATGCTGCCGAACGTAGAATGATCACTAGAAAAAGACGGGCACAAAAAGCGAAGTGCTCACATCAACGCCATTTAAGAACGAACTGGAGGAAAAAGATTAAAAAAAAAAGTTGAAAAGGTAAGGAGAAACATTGGCAGCAAAAACGATAGCTTAGTCAAGAAACCTACAACAGAGAAAATAAAGGAAAAAGAAGCACCGACATTGGCTAAAGAGAGAAATAAAGAACCTATAGAAGAAACTTATTGCGCAATTTGTCACGAAACTTTTGAATCTATCCCTGAAGAAAATTGGATCCAGTGTTGCGAGTGCAAGAGTTGGATCGACGAAGCATGTTCAGATGCAGAAAAGAGCCAATCATATTACAAATGTGGTAACTGTTAAGATTGTTTTATGTGTCCGATAATACTCCCCCGTTTGTATAGAATTTCAGATTGTTCAGTTTTTTGTTGGAAGAATTTATTGCTTATTTTGTGAGGTACAGTTTTGTTGATTTTGTGATACCGGATTGTGCATTTTTTGCTCCCATTCTTCCTACGCAACGCCACTATGAAGTAAACTCTGCTCCCAATTTATCTGATGAAGAACTCAGTAATCCGCTTAGTAGGAAAGACCACTAGGACCAGGACGATGAAATTCCATTGGCTCAGTTGATCAAAAGAGAAGCACAAGGCCAAGATAACTAATTTTCTAAAGAGCTTATTACTCCCGATATGCAGCCAGTTAAAACTAAACCACGTTAGACTACCGAGCTCAGGAAGTAAAAAGAGATGTACTTACCCCAGTTCTAAAAAATTCATTCATCTGAACTGCCGACGACCAGCACAGCTACTACAGAAGATTGGGTGTGCTCGGTTTATGATAAGGATTATATGGCTGATATGCGATCCTGTGTATCATGTGGAACCTGGGTGCATGAGGAATGCGTCGGCCTTACTCCAGATGACACCGAGCAATTTATTTGCCCGCAATGCATGGCCATAACTTTTTAAATACCTCGTTTATCCTTGTTTGGCCTGATACCCTACCTAAGTTGGTAATAGGGCCAAAATACTTTTTTTATTATTTTATCATCTAAACATTGGTATAATATTTTTAAGCTCCTCTTTTTTAACGTTTTTTAGGAAGAACCTTTTTTATGCATTAAATATCAAATATTAGGTTTGGCCTTATAACCTGCCTAGGTTGGTAATAAGGCCAGAATGCTTTTTTTTGTTCTAGTTTTTAATCGTTAATGTATGTTTTTAAAGATCCTGTTCCATAATATTTTTGAAAAACAAAGAGTTTAGTTACCATTTTTATATACGCAAAGTCGAAAATGCTTATGTGTTGTTAAATAAAAAATTAATAACGCTAACCTGGCCTTATTACCAGACAGTACCTTATATCTAAATGATTCAATGAATGCATAAACAAAATACTTATTGCTTCCTGAATGTATAACTTTTAGATTTGCAACAAAGACCACCCTATTATTGCAGATACCTTTTTTTCGTGTTAAAACAACATTTTATCTGAATTGTCTTTGTTTTAACTTTCCCACCACTTTTGGTCTGGATTAGACATCTCGTACCATTAATTATTAACATCATCCACTAGATAATAGTCAGACAATCGGTTGAAATGTTTTGAGAAACTTATGAAATTTCAACAAAAATTTTATTCAATATATTGATTTTTTTTTAATTTGTCATATGTAGTATGCTTAGTCTAGCATCTAACATCAGTATTTGTTATGTT